>JAPYYW010000416.1:0-55639 GCA_030522545.1 Cremastinae sp. A BG-2022a | reverse complement strand
AAGTAATATTTTTGTTATCTGCAAGAAATTTTGCCATCAAATATTCTGTTTTAAAAAAGATATGAAACTCATAATCAATTTATAGAGCGCATTAAACGAAATTGTATGAAGTATACGTTTAGAATAATTGTAAAACATTAATTCAAACATGTTGAAACGGAAAAAGCGGCCGCGTTGCTGCTCGTGATGATAAAAATATTGAATCGTAGCTTATTTTTATCACCGAAGCGAAGAAATCTCCCGAATCTCGTTGGCTCGTCGCGAATTTCTCCGTCCCAGGCCGCGAGGACCCGTCACACGTCCATTGCTCCTACCCGGAGCGAGGACGCCTGCGCCCGAGAGCTCCGTCGGGGTTGGTTCCAACCCCTTGCAATGTATCCCATCTAGCAGCCAAAAAAACCGAGTCTCCGTCTGGAAAACTCCCAAAAACCATCAAAAATCTCACCCAAAAACCCTCCCCGAACCTAAAAAAAATCCTCAACTTCCCTTCACCAAAGAGACAAATAAAAAATCCAAAAAATTCGAAACCCGCAAAGAGAAAAAATGACAAATAATCCCGGAAAGCGTGAAGAAAAAAAAATCAACCGAGAATCCGTCGTGAAGAAAAAAAAGGAAAAAAGAAAAAAAATTTTGATAAAATACTCGCCAATTATAAAAAAAAATTAAAAAAAAAATGCGATAGAGCGAAAACTGAAATATCTCAAATTTGATATCTGAAGAGAGAAGAGTGAAAAAGAAAGAAAAGGAGAATGAGGAGAGACCGAGAAGAATGCAGAAAATGAAAAGGGGAAGGGAGAGAGAGAGGGAGGGAGGGCGAGATAGAGAGAGAGTGAGAGGTGGAGAGGGGGGAGGGGAGGGGGGGAAGCATTGATAAATCAAGAAGGAAGCCGAGATAGGGCGCCAATGAGGGTAGGGAGAAAGAGGGATGATGATAGCGAGAGAGAGAGAGAGGGTGAGAGAGTAGAGGGGAGTCGCGGCGTACCCTCTCCCGCGTGAGTTTCGTCCGCGAGACTAGACCGAGGGTGCAGCCGCCCGGTCGAGCCGACGGACTCGTCAGTTTAGTTACCGCACCACATAAGGCATTGCGTTACGTAGACACCGTTTACCCGCAATATTATTATCAACCTTTCATTCAATTATTCATTGATAATTATAACCACAGATACATTTTTAAAAATTCAACAAAAAACACAAACACGTCCATTAATATAACAAAACAAAAGAAAAACGACGAATCAGAAACAATAAACGAGAGCATACGAATCATCGCCATTTACATACGAACACGAAAAGGATAATAATTTCTCTCAATACATACATGGAAGTATATCTGTATAAAAAAAAACAGACGTAGAATTTGTTAAAGTTTGATTCGTTCGTTGACAAGTTCGTTCCCGTTCGCAACAAGTTCACGTCGCCGAAATAATTTCGACGGACTCACCGGAGGAGGTATCGAGAAAAAGGAGAGAAGAGAGAGCACAAATTTTTCGTCCGAAGACGCAGAGACACATCCAACGATTCGCCGATTTGCGTTTTCTTCGACGTCCCATTTCTCTCGTTTCTTCTCTTTTCTTTCCTTTTGGTCTTTTTTCTCCCTCCCCCCTCCCCCTTACCTTACCCCCTTGCCCCCCTTCCCTCCTCCCTCCTTCGTGCACCTTTTTTCTCGTCCCGGCCACCCCCTCGGTCGTTCCTCCTCCCCCTGCCCCCCGTGCCCCCCCTCAATCTTCTTCTCTCTTTCTCATGAGACAACGGAGTCCCGTTCCCGAGCGTGAGAAATATTTTTTCCCGTCCGTCCGATCCTCCATTACGGGATAATCGTGTTAAATACTCGCCACGCGCGAAACCCGTGTGTGCCCGCGAAATACACGATTCCGGAAGGGTTTTTTTTGAGGTTTGGGGTTTTGTTTTCGGTTTTTGTTTATTTTTTGTTTGTTTTTTTTTTTGATTTTTACGTGCGTATATTGAGTCTTGCGAAGACGCACACACGCGGGCTCGTCGCCGGTCGCGCCTCATCCGGAAGAGTTTGCCTCGAAGATCGCCCGGGGGATTGTGGGAAAAAGGTCCGACGGAAGAACGTCGTCGGGAGCGCCGCTCGCCGTATAACGCGTATTATACTCTCCCGGTGCACGAGGTGTCACCTCGGGATCTAACGAAATATATCGCCGTGAAGCCATTGATCGCGCGGCTCGGAGGGGAAAAAAGGGGGAGCGATAAGAAAGAAAAAGGAAAAAAAAACAGAAAAAAAGAGGGAAAAGCGAGAAGTAAGTTTAATGGTTCGCGTGATAGCGATGGAAATAATAAAATCGATGCGAGTCGAGTTTTAAAGATTCTTATTCTTCACGTTCCGCCGCCTAGTTCAGCATCCTGCTCCGCTCAACCACTGATTTTCATCGTTGATCGGTATGTTCATTTTATTTTATTTACTTTTTGTGTTCTGTATGCTTATTACATTTGTTGCCTCGCGACTGCGGGCGCCTTTCGATTATTCTATTTATCGTTATGTCTGTATTTATTATGATGTATGATTATTATAATTGATTATTTGACGCATCGGCCCTGCTACGTGACGTACGCGTATTCGTGGGACCTGTCGTCGAATTGAGACGTTTTGGGTTTCTTGTAACGAAATGATAAAAATTCGTTCAAATTTCGAGAGAATATTCTTTCATATGAAACACGCAATATACGATTTTTTTTTACAATTATCGCCTACGTATTTTCTACTTAAGGGGTTTCGGTACAGCTGGCGAAAATAAATGAAGGTTTACATGTTAAAAATTTAGGGAATCAACATTTTATGATAATAAAAAATAACGTTCTTTGTTGCTAAAGAAATTTACATAAATTCAGAAAAAAAATCGTCTACATTGTTTTCGACTAATTTAGTGTTAAAATTACGTTTTTATGTACACGGAATGTATATAGCTATATTGTCTAAAAATCGCTCATTTATCGTTCAATTTTTCGGAAAATACGTGGACGAAAATTGTAAAAAAAATTGTATTTACGTATTTCGTATGAAAGAATATTCTCTCCAAATTTGAACGAATTTTCATCATTTCGTTATGTGTTCCGAAACACCATAACGATCATTGACGGGAGGACACTTTGCGTTGCGACACAATCCGTCATATAAATTGCACGAATACGAAAATATCGGAGTGCGATCGGCTCGGTTTAAAATCCCAGCTGTTCGAGCTCGATGCATTTTTTCGTATTCTGTTGCTATCGACAGTCTTTTTTGCCATACTTATTTATCGAATTACGACATTTTATTGAATTTTTTTAAGATTTCTTTTTATTTCGTAATTTATTCAAGCGAACTTTTAATTTTGTTATTCTGGCCTATTTTTGGTGATCGCACTTACGATGAAAAAGAAACAGCCATTTTTTCTACTCATTTATCGAATTACAAGATTTTTCGTCATTTTGTCACTTCTCGCGAGCAAGCTTTTAATTTGGTTATCTCGGTCCTTTTTTAATAATCACGTTTTCAATAAAACTGGGAGAACGATCTTTTTTCTACTCGTTTATCGAATTAAGAATTTTCACTGCCTTCTTTACTTCTTTGAGATTTTTTTTTTTCGGAATTTTATCAATTCTCGCGATTGAGCTTTTAATTAAATTATTTCGGTCTATTATAAGTGATTACACTTATGATAAAAGTGAAATAGCGATTTTTTGTACTTTAATTCTGTAAAAATTCCAATTTTTTATTCCCCTTTTCAATTTTTTCATATTTTTTCCTCGTAATTTTCTCACTTTTCGCGAACAAGTTACATTTTAAGCGATCAGACTGAACATAAAAAATGAAAGAGCGATTTTTTAACCCATTTATTGAATAACAAATTTTCATTCCGTTTGTAAATTTTTTCTCGAAATTTTCTCACTTTTCGCGAACAAGTTTTTAATTCAGTTATTTTTTCCCGTTTTAAGCGATCAGACTGAAGATGAAAATGAAACAGCGATTTTTTTTCTACCCATTCCTCGAATAATGAATTTTCATTAACTTTTTCAATTTTTTCAGATTTTTTTTCTCGTAATTTTCTCACTTGTCGCGAGCGAGCTTTTAATTTAATTATTTCGTCCTATTTGAGTGACTTATGATGTAAAGTGAAACAGCGATTTTTTCTACTCATTTGTCAAACCACGAATTTTCATTCCCTTTTCCAATTTACGTGAAATTTTTTTTTCCTCGTAATTTTCTCACTTCTCCTATTTCAGATTTTTTTTTTCGTAACTTTCACAATTCTCGCGAGCGAGCTTTTAATTCAATTATTTTGTTCTATTTTGAGTTACGATAGAGACTTACGATATAAAGTGGAACAGAGAAACCCCGAAAGGAACATTTTTCACGCCGGAAAAACGTGAATTTACATCGAAGAGAATTTCCACACTGAATAAAAAAAAAAAATACTGTCGTAACCGGAAAAAAGCTTTAAATATGCACAATTAATTAATCAGCGTGACGAAGTGGAAAATCAATAAATTTCGAGAAAAAAAAATTAATAATAATAATTAAACTCGAAAAAAAAAATTGGTTAATTGCTCTCTTTTTTTTTACGGGAAAAAAAAATTCTAGAATCCGGGGGCAAACGAACGACGTGCGAACACGTGAGAGGTCGAACGGTCGTTACTTTTCTCGTCAGTTTATTGTAAAAAGTGGATAACGGCGCGTTGAACCGGGAGCTTTCGCGACTTGGGTGTGGCTTCGCGAGCACGCCGTCCCCGACTTGCACGTACATTCGAAATTCATCTTTGCTTTTCCGTTCGAAAACGATCCGAAATTCAAAAACGACGAGAATCTTTCCAACCGAAATAAAATAATTGAAGAAAATGCCTATGAAAAACACACAATTCAAATTTTTTTTATTCAACTTTACAAAGTCTTCAAAGTTTCATTCCATTAAAATGTTTTTTCGTTATCCTCCATTCAATTTCGTCCATATTATTATTTTTGCTTTTATTATTTTTATTATTATTTTTTACAAAAACTTGACGTTCGTCGCGTTCGCTCGTCACGCACGAAATTTCCCGTAGTGCAGAAAATAATTTTCGCTTCGAGGAGAGAAAGAAAGAAAGAAAGAAAGAAAAAATGGAGGAAAGCATACGGCAACGAGGGCGTAACGCTGTAGAATCGAAAATCAAGCCGGAAGTGCGAGAAACTGAGCGGCGAGGGGGAGGGGGGGAGGGGGAGAGAGGTTGGCGAGGCTCTTGCAGCGAGTTGCCTCGAAACCGGAAGTCGAGCGTAGAGTCTCGGGGATAGCGCCACCCTCGTAGCGAAGCGGGAGAAAAAAAAAATGGGGTCTCGAGTGGCGAGTTCCAGGCTAGCTTCGATCCCCTTTCTTCTCTCTCTCTCTCTCATTCTTTTCTCTTTCCTTCATTTATCTGCTCGCAGACGGAATAATAAAACGGGAGACAAGGAGGAATGACGATTGCAGCGAGAGCGAATAACGAATTCCCGTTCTCTCGCTTCGGTGGTTTTTTCTTTTCTTTTTTTTTGTTTCGGCGTCGCGCGTTCTTTTGCTTTCGCTCGCGTACGACCCGGCTTTACTTTTCGTCACTAATTCTCTAACTCTCTTTCCATTCGACAAATAAGCGATGCACGATGTACGGGGGGACCGAATCCCCTCGCGGATAACACGAAAGTATCACCGTGCCAAAGCGAAAGCTTCAGCAGTAAGTTGATTAAAAAAAAACGTAATGATAATTGTGTCTGAGCGTCGTCCAAATTTGGACGCGCTTCTCGTATAGAAAAATGTGCCTTTATTTACAGAAAACTGACGAATTTTTAATTCCCATCGTGAGCAATCTGAGACACGTAGAGTAGCGCAAATCACTGGATGTGCTCTCTAAATTAGAAAAATTACTTATAATCCTTCCAATTTAGCCAAATCAACTATTTAATGCTATACTGACAGCAGCTTATAATTAAAGACTGAAAAAGTTATATAAAAAAAAACGAGCAATCTTCGACCATATTTGACTCGAAAATTGAACGTGTTGCGTCGAAGAAGCGATTTTCAGCGAGTTTTCGTCGAATTCGTAGCAGTCTCAAAATAATCAACGTGTCCCCCGATCGATATCAGAGCCACGCATAACCTCAAACGAGCGCGACGATATTTTTATTCGTCCGTCAATTTTCGTGGCTCCAACCCCGTCGTTTTTTTTTCTTCGTCGTATCTCTTCTTTCCGCGTTAATTGACACAGTAATAAGAGTGTATCGCGTAGCGAGGAGAGGGTACGCACACGAGGACCGGCGAGCGTGCACGTACACGGCGAAAACTAGTTCGGCGCGGGGAGCGGCACGAAACGAGTTGGTCGCTTTCGGAGCTTCCTTCTCGTCGCCGGCGGGTATTGATCGCTCTTTGGGTCCATGTGTCGCGCCAGTCGCGTGCGCACCCCGCTTCTCCGCGGCGTACAACGATATATACGGGGTTTAACCTGCGGCGAGGGCGAGCCGGGCGAAACCACATGCACGGAGAGAGACGGACGGTTTTATATACAGATATACCTCCGATGTACGGGGGTTGTGTGCCGTGGAACGAGAAAACGCTCTCCGGTGTGTTTTACCGGGGTTCATATACCCCAGGGGCACAACGCCGACGCCGCTGGTCGTCGCTAGAATGCAGCGCGAGGTTTCTCCGCCGGGCCGAGAGCCGCAGTTCCCGCAGTCGCCGCGGGAGCAGCACTTTCCCGCTCGCCCGCCCGACGAATCAATGGAGCCCACCGCGCGAACCCCTTCTCTCTCTTCTCCCCACCCCGCCGATTTTTCTCTCCGTTTCGCTGGACGCCTGCAGAAAAGCCGGCTCGCCTGGCAGCCTTGACGCTTCGGAGGAAATAAACTTCTCCCTCGCGAAAAGCGCATCGCTGATTTTTCTCGTTTTCATGCTTTTTTTAAGGACGCGCGCGCGCGGCAGCCATCTTGCCTCTGTCTTGCACAGGATCTCGAATTATTTGATGTACGGATTATCGAGGCTTATCTCGGATCGTTTCGACACTTCTGATTGCGCTAATTCCTGATTTCCCGTTTCCAGGCTACGTTCTCTTTTCGTTTTATCGAAAATATCGCGAGAACGCGTTTACAGTATATACTTTGTATTACATTTCTTTGTTTCGTTCGAAAAGTTGCAAACGAGTTCTCTCTTCGTCCCTCGAGAACGGTTAATCCGACTGCTCGATCCCGAGGACAAAGAACGCTCGAAATCGGAACATTTTTTCAGTCGGGTTATTTCATCTTTGTCCGCGAATCTTTTATAATTCGCGTGAAAACGAGAGATTGGCGTTTCGCTGCATATTGGCTCCGGTGCCAACTCTTACTCGCCTCGTTTCGTCAGACTCGCATAATTTTGGGTTGTCATCGTTTCGGATCGCTCTCGGGGCGTCTCTCTCTCCTTCACTCGATAAAATCGCAGATTCGGTGGCGGAGTATCCTCGCGTCGGTGTAAGGTCAGGGCTGCGAAGCGTGTCTACGTATGGGGAAGGAAAGAGAGAGAGAGAGAAAAAAACGAGCGAACGATCAAAACCGAAAATCAAAGAAAAAGAAATCAGCGGCGGCATCGGCTCGTTTGTAAATCGAATAAAAGAAAGAGAAGCGTTCGAAGAAAGTGAGGAGTGGGAGAAAAACGCGAGGAGGGGGCAGGAAACAAGAGTGGAAAGAAATGCAAGTGAAACGATCGATATGGACGCCGTTCGGAGCGAAATAGTCAACAGCGGCTAACGTGTGACCTTTCTCGAGGATGCCAGGTTATTTCCACGAACCTCGTAGCGTATTCTTTTTTTTTATTTCTAATGCTCCGAGATATAGTAAGCACGAAACGAGTCGACGCTTTTTCTTTCTTTTCCCTAGTTATCTCCGAATCTAATATTATCGTTTCATTTCGGTATTTCGCGAACGGTTGAACGTAGAAAATGAGCGAGACGCTTTTGTAGCGTGTCTCCGCGGAGGGTATACAGTTCTCGGGGAAAAAATAAAAACGGAGAGAAAAATGAAGGATAGGTCGTGGTCGCAGACATGTGCTCGACAAATGACGTTCCAATACGCTGGCTAACGTCATGCTAGCTCTATAACCGATGAATTCTATAATTCGCTATTTCCGTCTTTGTCTTTTCTCCTCTCTCTCTCTCTCTCCCTCTGCGCTATGATATACCGGATACACCGACCGCAGAATTCTATACGTAAAAAAAAAACGAGGAAGCGGCGCGTGCAGACCGAAGGGGACTCGATCCCCAACGATCTTTCCCAACAAAGAAAAAGCGTAGGACCCTCCCGTGTGCTTCTGCATAATCCCTCGCCCGCCTCGTCCCAAAACCCTCGATCGATACTTCATAATTAAACGCCGAGTTTTTCAGCTCTCCCAGAAACGCCTCGTTCCATATAACGAAAAAAAAAAATAATACAAAGGCCGTAATCATGAAAATCGAAATAGTCGAATTTATTTCGAGAACTTTTTTAATTTTATACTCCAGTTCCGAATATTCTTATAAAACTCTCCTTTTCTGTTTTTTTTCTTCGGATGAAATCGATCGTAATATCGGCGCAAAAATCGAGTCGCTGTTTCCATTGTTCGAAAAATCACGGCGGTTCGAGTATCGAGGAAAAAAAGGAACGTTGATAAACGCGTCTCGAAGAATGGGGCTTAGGTCCGAAATTCGCTTTTAGCGGTGTCAGTATTGACTATCTCGGTCCGATACCCACTTTCCTACGCTATCAAATTTTCTGAAAGTTGGCTGACGTCACAAGCATGAAATCGAACTTATAACAAACAGCAAGCGCGTCCGATTATTCAATTGGACCTACAATTATATTTGTGAGCGTCAAAAATGTTGTGATTGACTTTCGGACCTAAGCCTTGCACGAACCCTCGGTGACGGCTCGGTTGATAAGATGCTGGAGCATAGAGAGAGGAGCGATAGCCGAGAGCGGCGAGTTTATCGGAGCTTGGTCGGGCCGCCGCGTGGCGCCGCGTCGAGCCGTCTGCGCAGAGCTCGAGCGTCGGCGGAGTCGCGCGACGGCGGGGCTTCTAGCGAAACGCCGGCCGTGCGAGCGCCGCATACAGCGGCGATCCCCTCGACTCCCCTCCCCCCTGCGCGACTGCGTGGGTCTTTCTCTACTCGCTCGCGTTCAGTCTCTAGGCAGGCCTCCGCCCGTAACGTTGTTTCTTTGTTTCTTTAGTATAGTTAACCGCCTTTATTTCGACTCTTCTGTCACCGCGAGTTTTCGTACGAATTTTTAACGCGATTCCGACGCGTGTGCCCGTGCGCGCCCCGTGTCATCCTGTATTCTTTCTTGTACGCGCGAGTCACGACACGATTCACCGTGCACGTTACCGCACATCGCGACGTGCACAAACCCGGATCCCATACATGTGCGTGTACATGTGTGCACCCGTACGTACGAGGATCGCGCGTGTGATTGTTGAAAAGAACGAAGAATTCGGCGGCGTCTCGCGGGGAGCCGGAATAACGTGCTCGTTGCACACCTCGTGGGCTCGATCAGCGAGCCATGGATAACGTCGTTCTCTGATTCGAGACAGAGAGAGATCGTCCGGAAGGAAAAAAAACGTCGAGACGGGATACGAAGAGAGTGGAGTAAGAAAAAAGCCGATCGGGAGAAAGAGAGAGAGAGAAGGAACGATCGCGAAACTCTCGAGTCCTCCTTTCGAACGCTTCGAATGTTTATTCTCTCCGTCCACCTTGTTCCTTCCGACCATTATCGGCGGGCATTGATGCTGCTGATGCTCGGTACGAGGCACTCTCCTCGTCACTGATCTCTCCCCTTACCTTCACATCCCCCGTTCCTTTATTTTCCGTTTTATCGTTTCGGGCGGCGGTGCCGTGCGCTCGCGACGTTCACGCGCTCGCTCTCTTCCTCCTCGGTCAGCCGCCGCTTTTTCTCTCGGGACGAGAGAAAATCGTGAATCGCGCCGGTCCGCGATATTACGAGAGGTAAGGGACTTGGACTAAAATTAGATGTATATGTTTTCATATTTCATGTTTTCGTTTGGGTGCGTCGCGCTCGCGTGTGCGTGCGCGCGCGCTTTCCTCTCCCTACATGTAAACACACGGCGTAGAAGCCAAGCCCGGTCATATTTCGTTGCTCGCATTTTTCTCGTCTTTCCCCGCGAGCCACGTGCGTTTTGCCAGCAAAAACGCCGGTTACGCCGTTCCAGGCATCGCGAGAACGCTCGCCCGGCTTTTTTTTCCCCCCCTCTTGGGCACTCGAGCGCGTCTCTTCGCGAAAGTAACAACGAGAAGAAAAATACTTGTCTCGCGACGGGGAGATCGCGAGACGGTCCGATTGCTCCCGAGATTAGTGAAATTCCGGGAATCTCCCGATACGCCCGTTCAAGGTGTCATTGTTCGGGCGTCCCGGGTCACCATGTTTGATCGCGAGGGAGTCGCGCGTCGTACGTCACTGTAGTACGCGAGTGCGTCGCGCGAGGGGGCGGTAGGGATCGGGCACGCGTCACAAGGCTTCCCTCCGAGTTTGCCCGTCGGCGAGACAATCGCGATAGCGAGAGAGAGAGAGAGAGAAGGAACGAATGCGCGCGAGGGTTAGCGGCGTTGGCGAGCGCGCCGCCGTCTCACTGTCCCAGCCACAGACCGAGGGGCGCGCGCGTATTGATCGCAGCCACGCGATTTTCACGATCCCCGTCGCCATGACCACCTGGCCAACGTCGAAGATTCTATCTGACTGTTCCCGTATAAATATACACTTTTAACCTCCCCGAGCAACCCATTCGCATCAGCTGTTCCGAGCACACAAATTATACACCCACGGAGCATTCGCGCAGGGAAACCTGCGAGGGAGGAGAAGCGAGACAAAAGTATATTGTTCGAAATACGCGTACGAAAACAATCTGAGAAGCTCCCGAATGGAAATAACGTGGAAATATTCGTTTATTGGGTACGGGTCCGTTTTTATCGGGCATTTTGAAAAAACTTTTCTCGATATCGTTAGCATCTCGTATCCGGCAAAGTTACGATCGATGGATAAAATAGAGAGAACGCCCGGCGATTATGCGGGACTGCGATAGCAGCTGTGTAACGTAGAAATATTGTATTATCGTCTCTTATTTTCTCTCTTTCTCGCGGATGTCTCCGTTGAATAAAGTTTCGCCGGGATCTTGGCGGTGCCGAGGAGAGAAAAAGAGGGATAATGCGCTCGAAAAGTTCTCGGGCCGGCGCTTCTCGGGCTTCGGGGGGGCCGGTGGCGCTCTCTCGCGTCATTCCACCGTCAACGCACGTCTCGCACGCTTCGCTGCGCTTACGCGCGCAGACAGTAAATATTAGCGTGCGATTCGTATATTAAACCGGGGGGCAGACCAAGGGGCGCAAAGGTGTCCGCAGGGACAGCTGATGTCGACGTCTGTCGACTGCTTTTCGTTTCCGGGGACGACCCACCGGCCGTAAGAGACCGTACAGAGTCTGTTACGTGAGATGCGGGAGAAATTAAAATAAATTTCATACTCCGTACACTTGACGGGGCAGGATTAAACAACTGTTGGTCTTTTGCTTTTCCATTCAAAATACCTTTTATCCGAAAAACAAAATTTAGATCATAAAATAACCAAGGATTTATGATGATTTTTTTTTATAACTATAGAGAGTTATATTTTCTTCGAAACTTTTTCTTATACTCTGTTTCATGTATTCTCTTTTTCAGCTATTTTACAAACAGCCTTTTTACATTATGCTCTGTAATTTTCTAGGAAATTTACGTGGAAAATGAAATTTTTATAGAAAATATCGTTCTCCTTTAAAGAATAAGGAACAAAACGGAGTTATACATGGAAAGTATAACGTACACATTCTTTTGTCTATTTTTTTGCCTTTCAGTAAACTAAAAATAATAAAACAACAATGCAAGTATTTACAAAGATTTCCTTATAATAAAAATAAGATGTATATTCAGAACTTTAAACACTTTATTTTCTAATTCTCTAAAAAGGGTACACATTTTTCGTCTATTTTCCCTTTCAGTAAATTAAAAATAATAAAATAACAATGCAAGTATTTATAAAGATTTCCTTTTAATAAAAATAAGATCTATATTTTCTTCAGAACTTTAAATATTTCTAATTCTCTAAAAAGTGTACTCATTTTTCGTCTATTTTCCCTTTAAGTAAACTAAAAATAATAAAATAACCATGCAAGTATTTACAAAGATTTCCTTTTAATAAAAATAAGATCTATATTGTCTTCAGAACTTTAAACACTTTATTTTCTAATTCTCTAAAAAGTGTGCACATTTTTCGTCTATCTTCCCTTTCAGTAAGCTAAAAATATCTCCGAATATCTTGCTTTAAAGTTTTATAATTAAATTCCAATTAATCGCAGTTAAAGGCTGATGAAATTTGTTGGAGTTCGAATAAAATCTATTCAGGCCCTAATGTTTATTGGGTATAGAGCGAAAGTCTTCGTGCTCCGGTTTAGTAAAGAAGAATAATCCAATTTTCATGCTCGATTTTTTTTTCGCGCACGCTAAAAAATTCTGGCGATGCATTTAGCCCGATTAGCCGTATACGTTTGGCGAAGTGTAATGTGTGCGGCGGTACGAGACAGCTGTGTGTGTGTGCGCGCGTCGGAGAGAAAGCTCGGGCACGAGCCTTCACCCCGGTCTTTTAACCCCTCCTTCAATTTCGGCTCCCGTTTCTCCCGCTACGGCTTTTCGGGTGCGCGAAAGACCCCACTGGTGGATCGCATGTGCCGGGAAACGGGAGATAGCGTGACGGGATCGAGAGAGAGAGAGAGAGAGAGATAGAGAGAGAGAGAGAAAGAAATTTCGGCCGACTGGGACGCGAGGGTGTTCCAACGTAATCTTCTCTCTCCTTCTCTCTCATGTTTCTCCCTCGAGTGCGGAGCCTTTTAAACTACCACCGCTCGTACCCGAGGGTTCGTCGCCCCTTTAAACCCGTCCCACCTCTCGCTCTCACCCTCTTTCGTCACGAGGGTTCCTCCATGGGGTCCCTCGACCACTTTTTCTCTTCTCCCTCTCCTCGCCAGTGACTCTCAATCGCCGGGTTGCCCTAGGTCCGTCATTCTCGTCACTTTTTTTCTTTCCCTCGCATCTCCCTCACTCGTCGCGATAATTATTTTATCGGCGAGGATTCTTATGTTTTCATTAAATATCTTATTGCTTAGTCACTCTTACAAGTTTTTTTACACGTTATTCTCATTCTTTTTTTATTACGTTTTGTGGATCGGGATGAACTTTCGTTTTTTCTCCTTTTATTATCGTAAGAATGAATTTATTAACGCGAATATATTTTTTTTTGTTTTCATACAAAAATGTTTGTTTAGTCGAGTCTTAGAATTTTTTTACTTTTTATTTATTTTTTATACGTTTCTTGTTTGAAAAGGGAACTTTTCTCATTTTCATTTTTTTTTCTTTTTTTTTATAGTAATTATAATTTTATTAACGCGAATAAATTTTTCTTTTTTTTTATTAAAAATATTATTTCGTTGTCCATAAAATATTTTTACATTTCATTTCATTTTCTTTTTTCATTTTACGAATAAGTACTTGTAATTTTGATCGCTCAAATATTTTTCCTCTCCATTTCTTATCGTGAAAATTGCTTTACCAACGCGAACATTTTTTTCTTTTATCGTTCAAGATCTTGATCATTGATTCTCATAATATTTTGATAAATTACTTACTTTATAAATACGTTTTATACATGAAATACAATGCAATTCACAGTTTTCCTCATTTTTATATTTTTTTCTGTGTTTTTTATAGTAAAAATGATTTTAACCACGCGATTACATTACTATGCATTTATTAAAAATCGTATTCATTGATTCTTATAATATTTTTATTACTTATTATTCTTGATATCTCAATTTTTCACATAAAACATTTTTTTCAATTTTTAAAAATATATTCAGAATATTTTCATATTTTTTCTTTTTTAATTTCTTTTATGAAATTACTCGAGCTGAAAAAACAAATTTTTATTTTTACGTTTACGGGTTACAAATTTTCATACCGAAAATAATCGCGTGCATCTGTTCCGTTTTTTTTTTCAATATGAAGAATTGAGAATCACTGAGGAGCAATGGACTCGCGGGAAGGGGATTTGCCTTTTTTCATCGGAACAGAACCCCGCACACGCGGAATGAGTTCGATCTCGATTGGGGTGCGATTTTAGAGTCACTGAGACACGTAATACTCGTGTGGAAGACACGCGCGTGTCCATCGATCGTCCCTCGAAATTCAGTCAGTTCTTGCCCAAAAGAAATGCCAATCGATAAAATTTTCTCATCGAGTCGTCGAATTGTGATTCAAAAAAACGAAAGCAAACAACTAAAATTGTCCCGACCTAAAAATATACGTTCCGTGAAGTAAAAAAAAGTCGCAATAAGAGAAAAGTTGAAAGGCTTGAATGAACAAATCGAAAATTAATATACATCTCGTTCAATACAATTATTTATAAATATATTTTATATAAACTTTGTGTGAACATATATCATATAAATATTATAATGTAATGATTTTATATAAAAAATAAAATAAAATGTCATTATAAAACACAATTACTTAATTTCTTGTAACTTTTCGTGTGTTTGCAGATTTCGTACGTAGTTAGGTGACGAGATCGGATTTACGAAGGATTGAAATGATGGCGAATGGAATGGACACGGTCGTGCAACAGAATGGAGGCTCCACCCTGGGCCAGACCTCCCAGGAGGAATCCAAGACGAATCTCATCGTCAACTATTTGCCGCAGACAATGGCGCAGGAGGAGATACGAGCGCTCTTCTCGAGTATCGGCGAGGTCGAGAGTTGCAAGCTCATTCGTGACAAAGTCACAGGTAAAATCTTTACCTCAGCGAAAAGAAAAAAAAACACGAAATTCTGTTCCAAAAAAAAGTGAAAAAATTCGATTTAATACGAAAAACGGAGTCGAAAAAGTGTATTTCGAAGAGCGGAAAATCGCGAGAAGATTATTTTTCTAAAGTGTCACGTGACTAGCCGTGAGCTTGAAAGAATCGTTGTCGCGTGCTCGATGTTAGCCAAGCTTTTCCTCTCGCTCGTTCGAGAAATTTGTTCGTGACCGTCCCGCGAGCGCGATGATACACGGAAATACACATCCGTGAATAAAAGTCGCGAGGCTCTATTTCGAGAGTTGAGAGACGCGGGGGCGTTGGCGAGCGAGCCAGGGGCGAAGGGAACCGATGGAAGCATTGAGAGCTCGTCACTCGCGAATTATTTCCGCGAGGCTCGAAACAATTTATCCAGCGTTAAGAGAATAATGAAGAGAGAGGCTATATTTTAATTTTTCACCCCCTGGTTTTCCGTTCGAGTCTGCAACTTATAATTTTGGTGTTTCGATAACAGGTCAGAGCTTGGGATACGGTTTCGTAAACTACCACCGGCCCGAGGACGCGGAGAAAGCCATAAACACACTGAATGGCCTTCGACTGCAAAACAAAACAATCAAGGTGAGTCGGGAACAAACGAGGAGAGAAAGAAACGAAAAGAAGAGTAGAACTAAACGTAAGCGTCGAAGATGTACACGTTCGACTCGTCGTTCGCACGTACAACGATCAAACTCAGTTATGACAACGAGCGCGACGACTATCAACTTTTTTCTCCATTCTTTTCTCGTCGTCTGACGTTTTATATTTTAGTCGGCTCGAAGCTCGACTTTCGATCCCTTCGTTTTTATTTTCATTTGTTTATTCGTTGTTGTTTTCTTTCTTTGTCGCCTCTTTTCGTTCGTTCGTCACACGCCGCCGCCGCCGCCGTCATCATCATCATCGCCATCGCCAACGCCGATTAACTTCCGGCGCGAAGGTTTCGTACGCGAGACCGAGCAGCGAAGCCATCAAGGGTGCTAATCTGTACGTGAGCGGTCTACCCAAGAACATGACGCAGCACGATCTCGAGAACCTCTTCAGCCCGTACGGGAGGATCATAACGTCGCGAATTCTGTGCGACAACATAACCGGTAAGTCTGCACAGTGCCGGAAGTGCAAAGCCTCATTCTCACTTCGAGTGGCGTTACTGTTTATTTCGTGGGCCATGGGGCTTTTTTTCGTTCTTTTTTCCAATTTTCTGTCGCTTATTCAAATAAGGAAGGGTGGATCGGTGCGCCTACTTGAAAACCGATTGACAAATTCTCACGAATATATTCTCTCAAATCTCCACACGATGAAGAAAAGAATTAAAAGAAACGCTGACACACCTCTCTCCTTCATTCTTCTTCTTCTGTTATAGATTTTTTTTTATTTCGTTCTTTCTTTCTTTCTTTATTACTTTCGTTTCTCTCTTCATGTCGATTAGTCGAGAGATTCGCTAGATCGGTCTCTCACTATGTCCGTTTCGTTTTTTTTTTTTAATTATTCTTTCCGTCGACGAAACGTAGCGAGAAATTGAAATTTCGTAGCTCTTTCCTGCAGGGAGATGACAAATACGCTTTTTGTTCCAACACGTATACTTCCGTCCTCCTTATTTTTCCCACGGAGATACTTCTCGATTGATTTCTACCTGTTTTTAGAAACCACCCGATGTATGTTCCCTCCGACACGAATTTATTTTCGTTTCGCTTTCTTTTTTTTCGTATCGACAGTCGCGATTTACGAAATTTTACATCTTACGCTCGTACCTAACTAGGCAAAAAAAAACAGATTAATCCTTAACTCGTATTTCTTTGTGTACACACAGCCTCATGGCCTTCCAAAAATCCTCTTGTACTTTTAGCCTTGTGTTTACGTTTGAAGCTCGTTGGCTCGTCGTTGTACTCTTGTTTCCTCTCTCCCTCTACCCCCCTGTCTATCTTTCTCTATTCTCCCTCTTTGGCTTTCTTTCATTTCTTTTCTAACCGTATTCTCAGTCCGGATAAAGTTGCTGTTACGTTTTCGAGTCCATCGGTGATCCAAGAATTAGTAGAAAAAAAAACCAAGAAGAACACAGACGAATATAACACGCTGAAAAAAAGAACTCGCACTTATCTTTAAGGAAAAATTATAATATAATTTTACCAACAAAATTGTTCGCCTCTGATTCGTCAAAAAAAAAAATAATAGCATCATTCAACCATTGTTTTATTACTCTCCGATTTTCCATCGCTGAGACAATTCTCGACTCTTCTTTCAAAAATTAGCCATTATCTACTGTTTTGTCTCTTCGAACCAATTTATTTCCTTATTCTCACTTCTCTGTCTCTCGTTTCTTTTTTTTTTCACTTTTTTCTATCTTACACTCTTACTTTTTTTCACTCGACTTATCTTCTACCTTTCTTTCGATCTCTCTTTCTCACATTTTTTTGCACTTTTCTGCGAATCAGGGGCGAACCAAATCCGAGCTGATTCTCGCTGTGATTTTTAACGACATATGATTTGTTTTATTTCTGTTTAGTACGACAGTTTGTGACTGGCGGCGGAGACAATTTGCCCGGTACGTAAATCATAATTTTTTCTTTTTCACACACTTCACGAAATCTCCTTCTCACTCTCTATCTCTCTCTCATCTCTGTCTCTCTCTCTCTGACTCTATCACCCTTCTTATTATTATCATTATTATTTATAGTATATTTAATTGATATTTATTATTATTACTATTATTGTTATTATTGTTATGGTTATTATTATTATTATTATTGTATATCCTTTTCGCATTTTTTTCGGTTGCTTAATCGCGTGAGCGAGCCCTCGCGTGCCCGTGACATATACCAGCACTTTTCCCCCCACACATAAATCCTACGATCGGTACATATTAAAAAGAAGAAGAAAAGAAAAAAGAATAATATTGAAACATCTAGAAATGAATAATGACACGAGAGACACCCTTCTGATATTCTTCCAAGCCCTTGTCTCTCATCAAAGTATTTCGATGGCCTCGTTAAAACGATCCTATTGGATACGAGAGTACAATTGATTTTTCGTTTTTTATCAATTTTTTTTTTTTTTCAACGGGTCCGAGATTTTTCTGGACAAAGTATAGCGCCCAGGTGAGCGGGAATAAAATAACTCCATCGTTTCGCTTGTGGGTACGAAAAAGTTTTAACGATGTTTTTCTTTCCGAAAGCCAGCGCCCGGGCACACGTCACGTTGTTGAAAAATACAATTTTGAAAAGTGGAATGAATAAATGGAGACCGGGAGGGAGGGAGGGAGGGGGGGAGGGGTGAAGGAAAGGGGAGGCGAGGGTGAAAGGGAATAAGCAACTGAAATGAAAATGTCGTATTTGGGTCGATGATAAACCATGCGCGCGCACCGAGCCACTCGCTTCGGAAAATCTTTGCTTTCAGTCCCTTCATTTTTCGCGCTCGACGGTAGAGAAAAAAAAACAGCAAGAAATGAATGAAAAAAAAAACAAATAAATAAATACGAAGTGAAAAATGGTCGCAAATGCTCGTATCAATTTCTCTCTCGTTTCATTCGTTATTTATTTATTTTTTTTTTTACTTTGTCCCTTTTTTTCTTTACCGTATCGAGGAACGAAAGCTGCCGGGCTTCGAAAAAGCGAAAAAGATTCGTGAAACATGATCAGAAATCGGCATCAGTGATAGTGAATTTTGTACAAAGTCGTTGAATGATTCGACAAGGGAGCTCCAATGTGCTCGTCGAAACACTTGTTGTTTTCGGTTCTTGGTAAATTTTCATTTGTCGATCGTATTTTCTTTTTCTTCTTACTCATTGTTTATTTGTTTTCCAGTAAAGACAAAGACTTTCGTTCCGAATGTTGAATGAAACGATCCGAATTGCAGTCTCGGCAGTTTTCACGGAAATCCTCAATCTCGGAACGTAGCTGCTCAATTTTCGTTTGTTTCGTTGCAAATTACACTTACTCAGTAAACTGGGAAATTGTTGAGAATAAAAATGGGTCATATTTGCTCAGACTATCAAATTTTTGAAAAGAACAAAAAAAGGATAACGAAAAAAAAAAGAGATTAAAGTATAAATTCGTAGAGCCGTTAAGTTTGTCTTTACGTTGCAACGGATAGATAAGAGAAAAATAGTCAAATAGAAGCAGGCTGCAGAGAATTTTGTCGAACAATATACAATGATGTGAAAGAAGAAAAAAGAAAGTGAAAAAGAATGAGAGAAAAAAAGCCTCGTCTCGCTCATGCCGCTCTCTCTTCCATGTTTATTATTTGTTACGCGTGGCTCTATGCGTGACCTTGGCAGGCCTGTCGAAAGGTGTCGGATTCATAAGGTTCGATCAACGGGTGGAGGCTGAACGGGCGATCCAGGAGCTCAACGGGACAATACCGAAGGGCTCGACCGAACCGATAACCGTCAAGTTCGCCAACAATCCGAGCAACAACAACAAAGCGATACCACCGATCGCGGCTTATCTCACACCCCAGGCCAGTCGACGCTTCGGCGGTCCGATTCATCATCCGACCGGCCGCTTCAGGTACATTCCACTGTCGCCACTATCCAGGTACCTACTCGCCTCTACTCGCTCTACCCAGAAAAAAAAAACGAAACGACTTACCCGATATGAAACGAGAATTTTCCGTTCGCCGGATCACCTTCCAATCACCTCCGGACTTCTGAACATTCCATTATAAACACCTTCCCTTTCGTTGCTCGATAAAGTCAAAACTTGAAGATCTTGCGCGCTCGTCGGATCGATCGAACCATTCGAATTCTTCCAACAGATTCCATTCTTGCACTCGTTTCATTCGTCACTCTTCAACTTTCTTCTTTTCAGGTAAATTTATCCAAATTCATTGTTCTTTTTTTCTTTATTTCATCTAATTCCGACGTCTCGCTTAGTTCTCGCTTGCACTGGAAATTCCTCACTTTCGATATTTCCTGGATCAAATCTCAAGATAATGAAAAATAGTGAAACTTTTCCATCGACGATGTAGAAAATGCCAAAAGGGCAAAAGTGAGAAACGAATGCGAGCTAAATCTGTCATAATTTCTAAAAATGAGACTCGAATGGTCCTAACGATCCGTCAACATTTTTTCCACTTGAGAACACTCACACATATGCACACTTTGTAAAGAATTTTAAACCAGACGACAAGAATTCGCATCGAGAATAATTAATCTTCATTAATATTGGAACATAGATAAATTTCGTTGAACTGTCTTGGCTCAGAGATGCCCTGCGAATAAATTTTCCAAAGTCACGAATGTTCGCACACACACAAATTTGACGTACAGGCACGCACGCCTAAACATCGAAGATTGGTTTTCACATAGAACGAACACATTGACGAATTCGACGAGTGTACAGAAAAAATCTTCACTCGTCGGAACGATGACAAATGTCGCGTGAGATCGAAGGAAAGGTAAAACAAAAAAAAGAAACAGACACAGGGAAGGCGGATAAGAAGTTCGCTAAGTTCTTGCTCCAAACCTTCACCATTATACTTTAAAATATTTTTTTGTTCGTTTTCACTCTTGAATTACAAGACACGCACCATGATACACGAAAACACTCACAGTTTGAAAAAAAAAATTCGTAAACCTTTTTTTTCTTCTCAAAGAAAGAAAATAGAGAAAAAAATATGTTCGCGCGCAGATCTGTGTGTCCCAACTTTTGACGATTCTTTTAGCTTTTCTTTACGAATTGCGACATCGTTTCATCGTTTTATCGTTTTCTTTTTTCGACAAACCCGAGTAGCGAGTACAAAAGAGGCGTCGTAGAGGACTTGATTTAAAAGAAAAATAAAAGAAAGGAAAGAAAAAAAAGGAAAATATTAGAATTGCTTTCACGCACTTTCCTTATTAGCTAGCTTCTCGCCCCGTGATATATTTTTCATCTTACGTTGTTCTTTTTGTGTTTTTTGTTTTAGCACTGGCAAGGCCATGCTTGCCATTAACAAAGGCTTACAGAGGTCAGTATTTTTCTTTTTTCCCGTTATTCATTATCTTATAAATTTTGCACATTTCGCTTTGATCCATTTAAGTCGAAATTTATCGTTTATTCGTATTATTTTATGTGTTCATTCATCACTATGTTTTCTTCGTTTCTTGTGTGGCTTCTCTCATGAAATTTGTTTCCTCTTCCGGTTCGAAGCTATTGAGTGTTTAACGGGAATGTCGGTATTTGCGTCTAGATTGTGTTTTCCTTCTTTTTCGTTATCTTCCTTTCTTTTTCTCTTCAGAATTACGTGGCCTGGGATGACGCTTTTTAAAGTCTTTTTTTTTCCTTTTTTTTTTCTTAATAATTTCGGTCAGAGCCGAGAGTATGCAGTTTTCGCACTCATTTCCTTTCCACTGCTGCTACCTGGAGTTCTCGTAATTTTGAAGAGAATAAAAAGCGTAGTTGAAGTAAGAAATGTTCGATTTTAGTGCGACTTCTATTCGCCTTCCATTATTTGACACAAAACACGAACCCGGTACGTCACAAAATCCAACACGACACATTGAGAAAAAAAAAACTAATGAGATATCACTTTCTGCCTTACGATCTTAACTCGTGATATAATCCATTGAAAAAAAAGAACGTAAACCATTTATATCCCGAATTAATGATAATCGATGATTCACTTAATTGCTGTTTGTAACCGTGTATTCACCGAGATGTGCCTTGTTTTAACGCGGCTTGTGACGTCAAGTAGGTACGTAGTTTTAATATTTTTCTGTATGCCCTCTTTGTTTTTCTTTCGTCGAAATATTCACGCCTGACTATCTATCAACCATTCTATTATTTAAAAAAAATCCTGATCGAGTAAAGAAACAAAGAAATTTGGTAA
Organism: Cremastinae sp. A BG-2022a; assembly: GCA_030522545.1. NCBI lineage: Eukaryota > Metazoa > Arthropoda > Insecta > Hymenoptera > Ichneumonidae > Cremastinae sp. A BG-2022a. The sequence goes on along the minus strand of JAPYYW010000416.1, from coordinate 33,967 downwards.
AAAATTGTTGGTTGTTGAAATTTTCGTGCTTAATTTGAAAATTTTTGGAAATTCGATCCAATTTTTCCTCCTGGCTACCCGATGGATCGCTATCGGTGTTTCATTTAAAACGGGGTGTCCTTCTCCGAGATCCAGAATATTGAATGTGTATTTTCGTGGAGTGGGATTGCGGACTAGGAGCGAAGAAGGCTCTATTATGCGAAAACTTATAATTCAGCGTGCGCTCGTTTGCGATAAAATTCTCGTACGAGTTAGCGCCCGCGCGTAAGCCAGAAAATTTCGAAATAGTCGGGGTAAATGACGATGACTGCTAAAAATAATTGAGTGTGTGTTTGGCTCATAACGGCACGACACACAAGGCTCTTTCATCGGGTGATAAACTGTTGAGAAAAAAATCTAAGGGAAAGAAACGCAAAGAATAAAATACAGTACAAATAATAGTTTAATGCAATCGCAATTAAATCTAAATTCAATGTATGTAGTATAAAATATTCAGGTAATTATTCCGAATCGCGAATTTTTCGATAAAATAACAATACAGAATTTTTTCCAGATTTGTCATTGAAAAATTGTGTCCAAAAAAAAAAATGTTTTATCTCATAAATTTTTCAAAAGATTATTCAGTCTCGAAATATCAAGTGGCAATTTTCACGATGGATTTTCTTGTTTTTCCACAACGCACTAAAAATGCCGAATCAAACAGAGAGTCAGTAGCTCATTTCGAAGAAAAAAATCTGCAAACTAAACCAACTTCCTGACGTTTTAGAAAAATTAGTTAAAGAATAACTCGTTGAAAGTAAATTGAAATAAAATTAGACATAATTTTAAAGTCGCGATTCTGAATAATTACAAAAAAAAAGGTCTGTCAAATGTGTAGCAGAAATAGAAGATTGTGGGAATGAGAGTGATAATTTGAAATTTGGGTATTGTCCAGGTACAGTCCACTCGCGGGTGATCTGCTGGCGAACTCGATGCTGCCTGGGAACGCGATGAACGGCTCGGGATGGTGCATCTTCGTGTACAATCTAGCTCCGGAGACGGAGGAGAACGTTCTGTGGCAGCTGTTCGGCCCGTTCGGGGCGGTGCAATCGGTCAAGGTAATACGGGACCTCCAGACCAACAAGTGCAAGGGCTTCGGCTTCGTGACGATGACGAATTACGAGGAGGCGGTCGTCGCGATACAGAGCCTGAACGGCTACACGCTCGGCAATAGGGTACTTCAAGTTAGCTTCAAGACGAACAAGAGCAAAGCGGCGTAGAACGAGGAAGGGGCCACCAATATTTTAACGAGATCGACGATCGACAAGCTGATGCAGGACATGTGGGAGAAAATGTGCGGCGAGCCCGGCGCATAACCATTTCGCGCGCCTCACACTCGTTTAGACGGAGGTTTTTTTCGAGCGAGGTTGAGAGACACTTTTTAGAGGATGAAAAAAATTGAAAAAAAAAGCGAAAAATAATGTAACAGCAACTGAAAAGACAGAAAATAGGATGAACAGCAGAGATGAGGCAACACGACACTTGTTCGCGGTCTCGTTTCCTCCCTGGAGCTCGTAGAGTCTCGGTCAGAGGACGGCGCATTATTCGCAAGGGGGCTATTACCAAATTGAAATAGTTATGTAAAAAGAGGGAGTAGGGAAGGCGAAAGGGAGCGAGGCGAGGTGTGACACCATAGGGATGAAGTTACGACGGATAAACCAAATAATAAAACGATCCGCGATGCCGGTATTGGGTAGAAACGCGTGCTGTGACTCTGTGACTGTGAGCCCTGTAGAAAAAAGAAATGAGAAGCTCGAGACGACGCCGTCGTGGCGTTGTCCAACATATAAACACACACATACACAAACACGAAATGAAGAAGAAGAAGAGAAAAAGAAAAGGCATAAAAGCTGCGATAAACAAAAAAGAAAATGAACACGTACACGTAATTTTTTTCCCTTCTTTTCCATTATTCATTGCGTGAACGTTCTCTCTCTCTCTCTCTCTTTTTATCCCTCGTGAACTCGTTCTCTCGTTTTCTCTCCCGATTTCCGCGTCTTTTTTTCAACGAAAGTCTGCTCGGGGAGGGAAAGAGAAACGAAAAAATTACGTGTATGCATCCATTTTTTTTCTTTTTTCCCTCTTTCTTTTTTCTTCTCTCTCTTCTTTCTCTTCGGACTTTGGCGGATCGTCGAGGAATCGCTGAAGGAAGTAGCGATGAAAGAGAACAAAAGGATTTAACCAGGAGATAGCGTAGACAGAATAATATCGAGCGAGAAAGCTTCAAAACTGGCATTGAGACAAGCTAAACGAAAACAAAGATCGACGTGCCGATCCAGTGACTAAAATCCTGTGGTTCAATTGCCGCCTGCGTATTCTGTACATAAATATTAGAATTTATGTATATGTACCTTGCCACCGTCAAAAGAAAAGAGTTACGAGAAGAGGCTTCAGAGATTCGGACGAGAGTTGGATAGAAAAAAAAGAAAGAGCGAGTGGGTGAGAATGCGTAAGACCGAGTAAGGGAGCGTTCGAGATTACGCGAATGATGTTGAATCTCGCTCTTCTGTAAAATACATTAGTATTATAGCGAAGTCAAGAACGACGACGCGGCTCTGACACGAGAAAATGATCGTTTTTTAACGATCGATGAATCCGTACAACTTCTGCTTCTTTTTTAATTGAATTCTTTCCTCGATTCTACGAGAAAAGAGACGTATTTCGCTCTCCCTCGCTCTTCGACGAGAATTCACGATTTTTCGTCAGCCTCGCGACTCGTCGCTCTTGATCGCACGGAAACAGAAATAAAACAGACCGGGAAAAAAGCGAGAATAACAAAAGAGAAGACAAGAAAAAAAGAAACGATGACGTAATAATATGGAGTTATACATGCTCGTTTATGTATAAGTTTTAGAATATTGTAATTTAACGAATAAGGGAGGTTGGGAAGAGGAGCTGAGAGATGAACGAGGGAAAGGTAATATTGAGGGATAGCAGCCGAAGAGAGCCGTAAACGAGAACGGTTGTCACCGGATGCTGGTGTCTATCGCCGGGTATTATTTAATAAACGAAACGCAAAGCAGAAAGCAATTTTCGAAGAGCGAAGGGAGAAAGAATCTTGAGATAAGTTGATCGAAAGTCCGGGAAAAGTGACGTTAAAATTGGAGGGAGGGAAGGCAAGATCGAGGGAGAGAGAGAGAGAGAGTAGGCCTCGCGCACAGGAATCGGTCGATCTCTCAGATCGAATGGGACTCAGAGTGGGAGAAAGAATTATCGAAGAATTTAATGTTTAGGAACGATTGAGCCCGCGGCTTTGACGTACTTAATTATTAATAGTTGATATTAACCTCGACTCGGCGCGTCGAACTTTTCATACATTCGAGTTCATTTTCTTTTTCGAGACTTCATTCTCGTTCACGCTCGAGTCGACGGTCCAGAAAATTGTGTGCTAGCGATCACGAACGAGCGCCCAATCTCACCTTTCGTTCATCCTCGAAGAAAAAAAGAACAAAGCAACGGTGATCTAAACTGAGAGTTCTAAAAAGTCCGAGAAAAGCCACCGAGGGCACGACACCCGGTTTATTAATGATAAGCTAGCTAAAAAAAAAGAGAATAACAGTCTCTCGTGCTAGTCAATGTACTGTAAACGAAAAAGAGGAAGAAAATGAAAAAAAAGAAACACGCGTTTTCCTCAACATCGCGTTTAGAACAGTGAGATAAATGAAAATTTTGATCGCACCGAGTGCGCCACATTTCTATTATGTATTAATTATTATTATTATTATTATTAATATAATTTCGTGTGATCTCTCGCTCTGACTCTCGGTTGTCTCTCGCAAATACGTATGAAAAAGTATTTGTGTGAAAATAAGAGTGCACGAATTATATATCATCGTTCTCTGGCGATCCGATACTGGCTAACGATTGTTTTTGCGATTCGATCACGTCCGAAGACTCTCTTTCTGACTCTGAGATTCATAAATTATTGTCCTACGTGCAATATTTAGTAGATCAATTTAAAAGAGTAATTTTTTTTCTCTCAAGATTAAAATCAGTTTCAACTTTCTTCGCGAGAAAAATATAATCGTACGAGGATCGTGAGTCAAGGGTCATGAAACGGTGAGTGTAAAAATAATTCGCGAACATATGGTGAAGAAATAATTGCGAGAGACGCCGAGTTCCGGAAAACTTTTAGACAGAGGAACAAATAAGAGACTTCGATCGAGTCCGCGTTCCAGAATTCGACGAAAGAAGAGGGAAAGGTGAAAAGATCCTGTTGCAGATACCAATCGAGAGTTATTGAAATTTTTAAAAAGTAAATCTCTACAATGTTTTGTCGATTACACTATACCACGAACTTTCGATGAAATATACAAATACTTTGAATCACTGCGACATATACGTATGTATATATTTAAACATATGTATTTAAATACGTATATAAGCGCAAAATGTATACCTTTTTGAAGAACAATTGAAACTGTACCGATGAATTATCTTGTAAAAAAACAATAAGAAACGTTAGAAAAAAAAACAGAACTCACAAGAATCTGTGGGACACAATCTAGTTGACAGACAAGGATGAAGATTAAGTCTCGAGTTGGCAGAAACAGGGTACATTTTTTACCCTGATCAATGTCTTAAAATAATAATAAGCAAAAATTCGATGATAATTATGATGGTAGTGGTAGAACGAAGAATCGTGCAAAAAAGACTCGATCGTGGTCTCTTCGGTGCGGACAAAAAGAAGAACGAATAGACTCGAACGTGCGTTTCCTTTTATCAAATTTTCCTGCCTCGCATTTCAGAATAGACAATGAAAAGAAAATAAATTCAGATGACAGAGAAATACGAGTTGTGGGAAAAAGGATTTTTCTTTTCTTTCGGAAGGAAAGCAGGGGGAGGGGGGGGGACACGTCTAGTCGACGACACACACGTCGGTTAAGAGACTGTAGATTTAAATATTTCGAGAATTCGTTGGCGAAGAGATGAACGAACGAGAATTAGAGTTTGATAAGAGCGCGTAGTCGATGTAATAGGATAAAGAGCAACAAAAAAAAAGTTAAAATTGAAGAGTAAGATACGTTTACAATGTAAACGGAGGATTAATTCGAAAGAGTAGATTCGTGAGGATTTCTCATCCATTTTCGCGATCGAGAAAAGAGTAAAAGGGTCCCAGTGGGTAACCGGGTCGGGAGAAAAGGGTCACGAAGTCAAGCTCTCTCCTCTGTCATCGAAAACAAAATTTCGTGACGTGTATATATTTATATAATGTATATTTATATAATCGGCAGCTTCCAGGACGGCGAAAAGCTTCGGGTTAATTGATTCTGGAACGCCAAAATTGTCATTTTTTTCCGCGTGGAAATTCTCAGATAACGAAAAGTCAAATCCTGCAAGATTGCTTCCTCAGGAAAAAAATACTCGTTTGGATTTTTGCGCGAGTCAAAGAGATAATGTAAACGTTGGAGCGGCAAAGAGAGAATGAGTTCGCGAGCAACCGGAAAACTGCCATTACACGAGACAGGAAATCCTGGACGAGAATCCTTTTATATAAATATATATATCTAGATAGATCTATGAATATAAATATATATATATTTAAACACACACAAAACAAAAAAAAACAACAAAATATATGTAAGAATAAGATTAACGTGAGATAGTGTATCGTGTCCTATTTATGTGTACCTTCATGTGTCTAGTCCGGGAGAGAACGACGATCGAGCTCTTTTCTTTCCGCTCGAGTTTTCGCGATCCGAGCGGGCCAGGGTAAAACGAAGAGGAGATCCCTCTTTCGTTTTCGCCCCGTCCCACTCTTCATTCGCCCCCTTCTTTTTTCTTTTTTGCTTTCCGCGTACATTTTATTTATTCGAATCCAAGCCTCGTATCTCATACGACTCGAAACGAGATCAAGTCGACGAGCTTCGATAAAGAAAATATAAGCGTGGACGAAGAAAATGGATTTCGCGAATGAAACTTTCGTCGCAATTTGTATCTCACCGAAGGTGTCGATTTACACTCTCGATCGAATTATCAATCAAAAAAGTAACAACAACGGATAAATCTTCACGCTATTTACTTGTCGTACTATTACTTCTATTGCTCTGTTTATTATTATTATTATTATTGCCATTAATAGCGTCATATTCTCTTATTATTATTATTATTACTATGGTTATTATTATTATTGTCGCAATCATTATATATTTTTTGTGTCTTTCGTCGTAATTTAGATCGTAAAACTTGTGGGAAAGCAAAACGGACGATGCGAGAGAAGAGAAAAATAATCATTTCACTGTGTAACCACTTTACATATAATTGCGCTGCTGCTACGTTTTTATTGTTGCTAAAAACGGAGCGAAATAATAGATAGAGTGAGAAAGAGAGAGAGAGAGAGGGAAAGAAACATAACGAAACCCCCGAGACAGCCCATTCTCTCCGACCCCCCCAAAAATCCCTTTTCTTTGTCACTTTACTGTACTATCTAACGAAACTACTGCTACTACCCACCATCATCAATTATTTATTTATTTATTTTATTATTATTATTATTATTATTATAACATAGACGAAGAGAAAAGAAAACGATTATGTTTTATTTGAGAATTAAACTGATTTGTGTTTGGTTCAATGATTGTCGTGTTATTTTATTGTTCTTACGATTATTTTGTTTGTTCATTTAGGATTTTGTTTAATTTAGCGCATACCCGAATTTTCGTTCTTCCCGATCGTCATCGTTTTTTCTTCTTTCCAATGTTATCGCCCGGATCATGCATTCCCACTTCGCTCCCGTTTCTCCTTTCCCGCAGTACATGGGAAGAGTTGGGAATATCGAAAAATTTACTTGTACACGCTGCGCCATCGAGTGATTTTCCTCAGGGAGAAATCGTCGATGTGATTTAAAGAGAGGAAGAAAAAAATAAAAGAATGCTAACATGTTGATCGAAATCTCGCGAGACGAGCTCGTGGAAATACTTTGAATTTGTATACGCGATGAGAAGGGACGACGGTGCGAGAAGGATAAGCGGCGTGAAAAGTTTTGTGAGAGTGTTGGAATAATCGCGTGACGATGAGAGAGAGAGAAAAATACGCACAAACAAACCGGCGCACCCAGGTAATGTAAAAAAAAAAGAAACGAAAATAATAGAGCGGCGAAGCATGTGATAAAAACGAATCATTGTTGGCTGTTGAGAGAGAGAAAGCGTAGATTCGCGTCGAAATTTCGGGGACCGGTCGTCTTTTCCCGGGAGGAAAATTTCGCCGTCGAAATATCGGGGATGGAATCATTACAACGCACAAAATGTGGATAAGGGTAGCGAATGTTGAATTTATAAATAGTGTAAGAAACGAGAAATCTTTATTTCTTCCGCTCGCGATTTCTAACGCCACGACGAGCGGTTTGATCTCTCTTTTGCGCGCGAGCGACGGAACGACGAAACGAGCGCGTCCACGGGAGTTTTCTTCCACGAGGGCGAGAGAGTACGTTGAAAATATTCGAGGGAGGAAAAAATTCGATCCGGCGCCGTTCGGCCTTTCTCGTTCCCGTGTCTCTCGGTCGTGCGCGAAATTTTCGATCCCGCGGTCTCGCAAGCTCCACCCGGAATGAAAACTGAGCAAGCTAGGAAATAATTATTTTTTAATTCGGAATTCGATGAGAAAGAAGCCCCGGGGAGAATCGGGAGACCGCGGAATCGGGGGAATCGATGGCGCGACGGTGACGGCGATTTTTTTTCCCGATCGTGTTAAATAAATATGTTTTACGATTGTCGCCCGGGTCCCCGGAAAACGACGAGAGAGACGGAGAGTTAGCCCCACGCACAAGACACTCGCAGCTGCATTGACACGCGCGTAGAAAAATCAAAAAATAATGACTGAGAACGAAAGATATGTGTCAGGAAATAGAGAGTCGAGGTGATCGGGACAAAGTTCGAAGAGGAAGAAAGAGAGAGAGAAGAGAAAAGAAAAGGAGAGCCACGATAATCTACTTAATTAACTATAATATTACCAATCCGATTATTACGTTAGATATACATTATGTGTATTGTATTTATGTCTCAATAATCGTTGTTAGTTATATCGTCACGAAGAATGGCGAAAAAATCGGTGAGAGAAGACGGGAGAGAGAGAGAGAAAAGTGTTTCGTGCGATTTCTTTTTTCCTGGATCGGATGTAAGAGAGGAAGAAACGCGTTTAAATCGGGATCGAAGATAATCCAGCGGCACTTGTGCTAAAAAACCCTTTTTTTTCCACGATAAACAGAATCAACGTAGGAGTAGCGACTGAGAAAAAGAATCACGGAAAAACCGACGAGCGTTCGGGTGAGAAAACGACGAAAACAGGCACAACACCGTACACGAGAATTAAATAGAAACAAAAAAGAGAGAGAGAGACACAATTCAATCGAGATGAGAAGAAAAAAAACAAGTTTTAGCTTATTTGTGTAAGGAATATGATATTACCATTTATTGAATTATTATATTAACCATTAGACTCATTGTATTATTGTACTGATAATTATTAGTACTCGTGCTACTTACTGATTGAGAATAATTAAACGACAGGTCTGAATTGCTGAGAGCAGGCGTACCGAGCCGGAAGTGAAACGAAGAGAAAAACGAGCTATGCGAAAATTGAATTAAATATCGAGCAGGGAAACGAGGGTCGGTGATCTCGATTAAAACGAGAGTGAACGATAATCGTAGTATTAATTACCGGGAAGAAACGAGAGATTAAAATAAAAACGGGAGTCCGGGGGCGGATTTCCGCGACCGTGGCTTTTACAATCCTGGGGAGGGTGAGCGAGGTGCAGGGAACGAAAAAATAAAAATTAATTTAAAAAATGCGTTAAAAAGAATCAATTGTAGGGTAAAACGAGGAAATTTCAAGCGGTGCTGTAGACAGTCGAGAGATTTTAAGGAGCTGAATTTAAACTTGGGAATAAATATTGGGGAATAAGCGAGTTCGAATTTTTACGTCCCTCGTATAGAATCGTGAATCTCGTTGCTTTCTTTCGTTTCGTTCTCGACTGATGGGCAAGTAAAAAGACGAAATGTCTCGACGAGACTTCGTACACGGAAACGTGATGGAAAATTAAAAGATTTTCACGAAAACGAAGAAAAAAAAGGACGACGAAGATACTTTTTAACTTTTCGTCACGTAACTTTTAACGATTCTTGGACCCAATGATCGATAGTTTTCTCTTGTTACTTGCGTATGAGAGATGAAGAAGAAAAAAAAGATAAATAAATAAAAAAAATGGTTAAACGCCGAAAACCGTCCGTACCTCAAATATAGGATATGCATTTTTTGCTGCTGGTTGTTTGGCGTCAGGTTTTCGAATCACACGCACGCGAGAAACGGCAGAAATGAAGATTGACGAAGAAAGAGGCGAAAAAAGAACGTGTAGTCGAGACAATGAAATACAGGGAGAACGACGTGTTGCGAGCTTGAAGAAAACCCAAAAAAAAAGAAGAAAAAAATGAAAATAATGAAAAAACAAAAACGAAATAAAAAAAAGGAACCAATCCAGTCGTATGGACGAGGATTCAAATTTTCTACACGAGATAGGCGAAAAGTTGAATAATAAGGGGAAAGGATAATAAAAGAAAATAAACTACCGGGTCTAGTGACGAGAATCAGAGAGGAAGAATAGAGAAAAAAAGCTGTACATATATATAGGTCATTTTTTTGGCTTGTATATCCAACGAGAGGCGATAATTTGGGCGCGAAACTTTGAGATCGAATAAAAAGATATACGGGGACATCGGCATGCTCTAGCTCACTGTAGGCCTAATTAAAGAAAAAAAAAGTGAAGAAATAGAAAAGAGAGAGAGAGAGAGGACGAGTGAAGAGAGAGAAAAAAAAACACTATACATATGTACTATGTAAAACTGGCACGATTGACGTGTGCGAAAGGCGCGAATGCGAGAATGAATGCCCGAGTGAATGACAGTGAAAAAAAAAATACGACGAGGTATATTTGCGAAGAGAACATATGTACTCCGAAAAAAAAAGTAATCGAGATATTACTCCGATGAGAGCCACAACGATCAACCAAAACAAAAAAGTATTTAAAAGTGAAATAATAACTGAGAAAATACTCCCTAACGAATGAGATGGTGAGACGAAGGGACGAGAGGAACGAGGGAAGCGAATTTTAAAGTGAGATGTGTGGAGCGGAGGCTTGGAGGAAGATCTTGGGCAAGGGAACGACGACGACGACGACGATACGGTTTGAGGTGACGAGGAAAGAGAACGTTGCAAGAGAAAAAGAAAAAAAGATAATCTATAATCTTCTGTACATGTTTTAATTATTCTATAATTATGAATTATCATACTTGTAATGAACTATTAATTAATTAACGAATGAATTAATTGAATATCTATGAAAAACTATATATTTAAACGAAATGAAAAAAAAAAATAAAAAAATAAAACGTGGTAGTTAGTCTGTCAATGGGTGTAAAAAAAACAAAAACAAAACAAACAACCAAAACAAAAACAAACAAGCAAATAACAAGATGTTTAAGTACCATGTATTCTGGTAGTCGATGACACGTGTCTCGGAGGACAGGGGAGGGGGACGGGGGGACGCGACCATAGATTCTTCGGGAGGGTGACTTTGAAAAAAAAGACACATAATTATTTTTTTTTAAACATCAGATACATTTTTCCCGATACGGTAGTTGTCACAAAAATGTTTGAGACATTCCGATTTTTCGATACATTCCTCGACGAAATAAATTCGTACCGAACGAATTCTCTTTTTTTAAAAAAAAATAAAAAGAAAAACGAGCCGAAGTAATTCCATACATTCCAACGGGCTGTTGAGTTATTAATTCGATACTTATTTTCCTCGCGAATCTTTTCGTCGCGATTATCGTTTGAGATTCGAACATGTTGGACGCTCGATGATTGAAGACTTTTTTTGGGTCGGGGGAAATTCTCGAATCGGACGGGGCACGTTAATTTTCGTTCGACGTTTCTCTTTTTCGTATACGTCTCGATATGAGCCAACGGGAACTTTGGCAAGTGAGAATCGAAGAATCGAATCCATGTACTCCAGGATAGAAAGAAAGACAGAGAGAGAGAGAGCGAAAGCATCAAATGCTTTGAAAAAATGATGAAAACGAACCAAAGAGTATCGAAAAGAAAAAAAAAGTAGAAAAATATTAAAAAAATTGAGAGGGTTCGAAGCACCGGAGAGCGGAGAGAGAGAGAGCGAAGAAAAAAATTGAGGGAGATTCGGCGATGAAGAAAAGACATATTGCATATGTGGATATTACAAAGTAATGTATTTTATGACGGGTTTATAAGTAAGAGTTGAACAAAAAAAAAGGAGAGAGAAAGCGATATTATTGTACTTACGATAATAAATGACCGTACTATGGTAATAACTACGCTAAGTAGAAAATAAACGAAGGAAAGGAAGAAATAACGAGGGGGAGAGAAGTGAGCCCTCGACGTCCTGGGAATTTTTATATCGACAATCTTCGCTGGACGAATTTAGCAAGGTTGCTTGGAAAGGAAGGAAATTGAAGTTTAAATTCCGAGTGGAAAATCTCGAGTTCGATAGAGAGTATCGAGGATGGGACGGAAAATAAGAAGAATAAAATGAGTGAAACACTTGTCGCGCAATACACCGAGTATGTTCGTATGCTTCCAGTTTAAAATTCCACACGCGATCATACACGTGACTTTCGTTCTTCCTGACCATGAAAGCGGGTTTTTGCACAAATTACAATTTTTTTTTAAACGGCCGATCGACGAACCGGTACAGAAAAGTATGACAACGGAGACGGGAATGGAAACGACGGCGCCGAGCGGGACGAGCTCCGAAGGTTGTCTCAAACGTGTGGAAGAAAATAATAAAATACGAGCCGACGATCCCTAAGGGATGGGAAAAAAAAATTGAAAATTGTGCCCTGCTTAGGACCCCTGGCCCACAAGCTCCTCCATTGTGTCGCGACACTATTTTCTGTTCCGATTTTTCGGTCGGACATACCTTCAGGAGACTGCGAGTAGCCCAGAGATTTATATAAATAAAGAAAAAGAATTAAAGCGAAACATTTATTTGCACACAGAGTCGACCGATGAGAAAATTTTGTCGAAAATAAAGTACGCGATGAAAAAAAAAAAGAAAAATACGTTATTTTCGACAAACTTGTCGAAGAAATATGTTAAAAAAAAAGAAAAAAAACAATAAGAGTGACGGATTGGTGCAATCCCGTCAGACTGTCACGATCTCAAAGTAAATATTTAAATGAAGAAAATAAGGGACGAGTGAGGATGAAAAATGCAAAAAGTATATTATATTAAAAGAAGAATATAATATATGATATTTAATAATAAAACAAACAAAAAATATCGGGGACAGACGACGCGCACAAAACGAAGCTCACCCCCTCCCGCAGATCTCGTACACGCGACACTGAGAAAATGTACACGAAAACACGTAAACACACGAGCGGACAGAGACATTTTTTCGACCTTAAATAATTAAATTAGTGTTTAAAATGAGGGACGCGAAGATAAGGATGACGAAACCCCTCCCTCCTCTCGCGCGCAACTCCAAACAACAGAAACAACAAAAACAACAACAAGAGAGAGAGAGAGAGAGAGAGAAAAGAAGAAGAAGAGAGAAAAAAAAGTGACGAAAAGCCGTAAGAAAAGAACACGAAAGAGAAACCAACACGCATCTATTTACAATTTTACACGAATGCGCCATCACATTGTTGATATAAATTGCAATCCACGATTATTACTATTTACGATATAATTATTATCTTGCATTGTCTAGTCATACGTTATTATTGTATAACTAACGATATTAATTAATTAATTATTAACCTGTAATACCTAGTCGCATTATGTGTTGCATAAAACGAGAGGAAAAAAGAAGAAAAAAAAACAATTATGTCGAGAGAAATTTTCGAGCGTTGGGCGAGAAATGAGTGAGAGATAAATAACTGCGAGAAAGTGAATGCGAGAGAGAAAGCGAGATAAGTACTCCACCTCCGAAAAAGTAGGTGTTGATTGATCGAGAAAAATCGTTGAATCCTAGCAATCCCATATTATTTGTCGTCGCTCATCTTCGAACGTTTGCCGCACTGCGGCTAAATGAAAAATAATGTACTAGGCGAAGTTTCGACGGAGCGAATTATTAAACGAGAAATATCCGTGAAAGAAAAACGAAATTGCGATATTTGCCGACAGGGAAGAAACATTTTTTTTCTTCTTTTCCATCAATTTGCTACGATTCAACGAACAGGCCGATAAGAGAGCACGTGAGAAAGAGAGAGAGAGAGGGAGAGAGAGAGATAGGCGAAGTAAAGACGAAGAAGAAAAAAAAATGAGAGAATTACACGAACGTCGGAGCATCGTAGTTTAAAAAAATATATACATATATATATATATGTATTTATATGTATATGTATATCTATGTATATATATTTTTGAAAGGTCATCGGGTCGCGCGCTTTTCCGTTGTCCCCCTGTGTTACTTCCCCGTTGGCGCGATGAAGGGGGGGAGGGTGCGATGAAAAAAAAGGCGCGTTCCTCAGAAGAAGGAGTGAGAGAGCGATGGAGGTGAAATGGGAACGGGAGTGATGCGAAACGAGGGGAAAACGAGGAAGGGAGAGAGAGAGAGAGAGAGAGAAAAAAAAAGAAGAAGAAAAACTGAAATTATACGAGTATTAAATATATGCGGGGGCCGTGATTACGAGGGAAACCCTTCCCTTTTTATTAAATGAGGTTTGAGCCGTAAATATATATATCGATGTTTAATACATTTATTACGCATCGATCACGCTTTTCTTTGACATCGATCAATGTCTTGATTCCCCTCCGCCACCAACCCCCCTCCGACCGAGCCCACTCACAGAGAAGCTTCTCTCGAATTGCCGATAAGCTGAGAGGCCGATCGACTTCCTCGATCGTCCACATCCGTTCCCCCAACGTCTCGAACTTCGTACCTATTTATTGGAGTCGTCCTCAAAACTTCCTGTGCAAACGCAACGCAAAACGTAAAAGATGAAAGATTGAAAGAAATAACACGAAGAATATATATATAAAGAGAAGAAAAAAAAAAGATTTGAAGAAAAAATAATGAAAAAAAAAGAGTGAGAGAGATAAATGAAGCAACCATCCCTCCCTCCCTCCCTCCCGAGGAGAGCTCGCGGGCCCTATATTGCAATATTTGTACTTTTCCATGTTGAAACCTCGATATACAATAAATTATATTAACAAACTTTCATAAGGCTGTTTCGTTCCCTCTTTTTATTGCTCTGTATATGAAATATTTATCAATTTATTTATCTTTTTTTTAGTACAGAACATTTTTCTTGATTTTTTTTTTTGGTTTGTTGAAATTTTGATAAAATTTTATTGCTAGGAAATTGCCAACAGCGCGAACGGATTCAGTGATAAGCAAATTTTGAACGTTCCACTGATGGCGCTCTCGTCGTCGTCGTCGTCTGCACGCTGGCGACGCTAGCACCTCTAGCGCGAAGACAGGTAAAACCATTACGCTCCTGGACACTTTTTATAACGCAGAAATCGTTCTTCTTGATTATTCTCAATGTTTACTGACACTGATTCAGATGACAAGCACAATTCAAATGAACCGAGAGCGATAATTCATTGAAATGCTCTCAAAAGCTCCGTGCATCGAATCAACAACGATTTATCGTACATAAAAACAACTGTCAATACGAGTTGAATGCACGCATTATGAAAACACCGACTCGTGAGCAAACAAAGCTAATTGTTTTCGTATTTCTTATTGATCTGTCACGAGGTTTACTTAAATATTGAATTTCTTGCCAAGGTTTCGTCTGACTCAGAAGTCGTGAACGAATTTTGTCTTGAGGATTGATCATCGTCGAAAGCTCATCCAAGATGTGGGATTCAGGATTCGGTACCATTATCATACCAACAGTTACAACAATAATTGCTTTTGTAATGACGATAAATCTCGTTAGATATCTCGTGGGTGATTCTCATCTCGATCTGCGAGATGTTTCCAAAGAGCACAATTGGACGACAATAATAGGAAGTGGTAAAGTGAGTCTGCTCAAGTTGCAGCCAGTTACGACGCTCCAAAATGATTTTGTTTGTTTAATCTATATTTTCTTCAGGCTTACTACTGTAGCATCTGCGAAGCTTTGATTCTTAACATGGAAGGAGTAATATGCGATTCTTGCGGAGTCTGTTCCGACAGAGGGTGCATTAAATTTGCCAACAAGCAACTGAAGTGCAAAGCCATAACGTTGTCTCGAGACGAGCCCATGAAACATCATTGGATACGAGGTAATTTTACTTTCATATCTGCACCAATTTCATTTTTGTCTTATTTTAATTCTTATAATTTTTTCCTCAAAATCAAAGGTAATCTTCCCCCTCTGGCAATGTGCGACGTCTGTGATGAAGAATGCGACAATGAGCTAGGTCTTGCTGATTATTGTTGTTGCTGGTGCCAAAGATGTGTTCACGAGAACTGCAAATCTGGGATTCCAGAGGTGAATTTCACATCTTTCTATCGCATTTACATTTTTGTTCAATAATCGAGCCATTGGATCTTTCCAGGAATGTGATTTGGGCGAGTTCAAGCTGATGATCATTCCACCTGGTAGCTTGGAAGTCGTGAACAAACGTAGCACCATGAGACGAAGACTGCGACTTCGTTCGATCATTCCGCCAGTTTGGCCTAACTGGAGACCGCTCATAATTGTTGGTGAGTGTCTCGAGCATTTAATCGTCGCGAGAAGAGAATTGATTCCGTAAAAAAATCATCCTCGCTTTCAGCGAACAAAAAATCAGGGAACAATGACGGAGCGACGATTTTGTCGATGTTTCGACGTTTGGTGAACCCTGCCCAGGTTGTTGACCTTTCCGAGCGCGATCCCGTGGCTGCGCTGGAATGGTGTCGTCTACTCGGCGAAAATCGGTGCAACGTCCTCGTAGCCGGTGGCGACGGTACGGTCGCCTGGCTGCTGAACGCGATCCACAAGCTCCGCCTCAAGGTAACTTATCCTCCGTCAGTAATCGATAACGAAAAAAGTCCTTCGACTGAAACAGGATAACCAACGTACGTCGTGCAATGTCTGTCTGGAAATGTTGCTCGCAAACAATTATAAATAATGATAACAGCCCGTACCGTCGGTCGCGATTTTGCCTCTCGGCACCGGGAACGATCTCTCCCGTGTACTCGGATGGGGCAGCGGTTACAATTCGGACCTCGAAGCTTCCGAAATCCTGCATCGCGTACAAATGGCCAGATCTGTCAAACTTGACAGGTAATTTTTCAGATTTTATTCATTACTAATGGTTTAAGGTAGTTCCATCAGTACAATCAAATCAAAAGTTTTTATCTCAATTTATCTTGATACCATGTGGTTTTTGAGCTCAAGTTTATTAAGAAAAGTTGTTGCAAATTTTTTCAAGAACAACATACTCAAAATTCAAGGTCATCCAAGATGACCTGTACTTCTTATGTATGTATGAAAATTAAAAAAATCACAATCTTAGGATTTTTTTTAAAAACTAAGGGAAGCTTCTTCGAAGTGCAATAAAAAGCTGTGCAAAATTTCAACAAGTTCCACTACCCAGAATTCAAGTTTCAAGAGTTGAAGATCGCAATATAACACACGTGTTCTTATGGGAGACTGCAGAAAATAGTGATATTTGACAATAAATATCTCGAGTTCTACGTAGTGAAAGCTCTTGAAATTTACTATACAATTGCACATTTTATGATCATTTTATGATTTTATGATAGAACTACCTTAAACTGATAAAACTATCAACATTGCTTTCCACAACTTACCTTAACAATTAAACCATTTGTTTTTAAAATTTAATAAAATTTAATCATTTTTAATCATATTCTTCAAAATCAATTTTAATTTAAAAAAATTAAATTACTGTGAAAGAGTAATAAGTAAAAAAAAATAGTAAAATTTCCTCATAAAATTTCTCTTGACGTTTAATTTTCCAACTAAGATGGGCGGTCACTATAAAACCGGATACGAGAAGCTTGGGTTTCCGAGGCTCGCAGCAACGACTCTTCATGTACAATTACATGAGCGTGGGTGTTGATGCTCAGGTCACACTGAATTTTCATCGAACCAGAGAAAGCCGCTTCTATCTTTTCAGTCACAGGATATTTAACAAGGTACGAAAAAATTACAAAATTTTCGTAATTCTACAACTTTATTCATCGTTTTTATATTTTCAGCTACTCTATCTATGTTTCGGTACTCAACAAGTCGTCGAAAGGGAGTGCAAGGACCTTGACAAACGAATTGAGGTCTGGATGGATGGAAAACAAGTTTCACTTCCATCGATCGAAAGTATCGTCGTATTGAACATTCCATACTGGGGTGCAGGAGTAAAACTTTGGGACATGGGACTCGAAGGTAAAAAATTAATATATTTCCTGTAAAAAATAATCAATAACACGATTTTTATGACAGGTACGGATGGGATTCCAGAGCAGAGCATAAACGACGGAAAATTGGAAGTCGTCGCGATCTATTCGTCGTTTCACATCGCCCAGTTGCAAGTAGGACTCTCGCAGCCTCATCGACTCGGCCAGGCAAACACGGTCAAGGTAAAAAATTTAAAAGTCATGCTTTTTAACGAGTCGTCGTAAAATATTAATTTCTTTTTCAGATAAAACTTTTGGATTCCTGTGCCGTGCAGATCGACGGCGAGCCCTGGCACCAGAATCCCTGCGAATTCGTCGTTTCGCACTGCAACCAAGCGTCGATGCTGATGTGTTACAAGTGCTGAGGATTTGCCAATTTTGGAGGAACGAAGACGTACTTAATCTTGACGTTAGACCAACATACTCTAAATCTTTTTCCATTACAATATCAAGACCAGTAATTACGAAACGTGCCTGTTTAACAAACTATATCTAGTCACTTGAAATCATTCCAGAAAAACAATTAACCGTTGCCAAATGATCTTACACTAAACGTTTTAAAATTTAAACGTACATTCTTCTTCGAGGAAACTTTTTACCCGAATTTACGATGCACAGAGCGCTTCTGAAGCATCGAGGAAAAAATTCTCATCGTGAAACTCCGAGTCGAAATTTTTGTAAACGCGGATCTTACGTTTGAGAATTATTGATATTTGTTGGAGGCTCGAATCTCAAATATATATTTTGTGCATCACCAAAAAAGTTCTTGGTAGAGTGATGAATCTTTCGAAAGAATCCGGGAGGGGAAGGAATCTTTGGGAGGGGATAAAAAAATAAGTGTACGCAATCTTGTAATCTCTCGATACACAGCGCTGCGTATGCACACATTGCCGAAGTACAAAACATCCGTGTACAAACGCTAGGAATCCAAGCTGTGTGGAAGAAACATTCTTGTATATTTACGCGGGTATAGTCGCCTGTAAACTTAATTGACGACAGACTTGTGTGTTCAGCGAGCGAACAAAGAAAAAAAACGGTGAGAAGAGAAAAAAAAGGAGCCACTGCTCGATTCAGCGTCTAACCGCCGGTGATCCGAGTGGGAGAAAAAGCCACCACCAAGGTTTTTTAGTTCGTCGTCTCGAGTTTTCAGTAAATTTGTGTCTTTCGCGAGGCAAAAGCCAATTCACCTCGGTTTTTAACGATTTCGTACCGCGATATCACACCGTCGAGGAACACGATTCGGTATCATCAGGAGAGAGCCTAGAATGACTCTCGTCGATAAAATCCTCATCTACGTAACGATCGTCTCGACGATTTTTGGATTTACGAAAGTCCACGCAACCTCAGCCAAATAGTGAGTTCTTTTCGTATCTCCAAAAATATTTCAAATTTTTCAAACTCTCAGTGACGATATCAAGAAAAATAATTCATTGATACGCATAATTTGTTCTCTAAGATTTGTACAATTCTGTAAAAATGAAAAGAATTTCATCACTTTTTAATTCAAAGAATAAGTTACGTTATCAAAAATATATTTTTATACGCATTTTTTTCGATGCTCGAAACTTCGTGTTTCGACCGCGTGAATAGAAAAGTTTCGCTGTCGTGAAAAGCGAGGTATTAAATTGATGGATCGGAACGATCGTCACCGATAAGACTCACGAATAATTTCAAGCATCTTCGAGCCTTTTTTAAAAGCCATTCGGGTCAAAATTCAAATTTGTCCAAATCGACGCAACAGCCATAATTTTTACGAAAATGTCTCGTTTCGTCGCAATTTTTCGAACAAGTACGAGAAAAATCTCGGGACCGTAACTCGTACCAGGGTTCCGGTGATTTACAGCCGTTCGTTATTTTCGAAAACCACAGATCAGTTGTAAAACGCAGCAAGGGCGAAAGATGACGCTCTGCGATAAATTTTTCATAAGCCGCAAAAATTCTTCCTCGGTGATCGGGATCGCCGGATCGGGAGAAAAAAAATCACGCGGAGCAAGGACGTCGGGGCTTTTCTCACTTTTCGGTGTTCGCTCACCCGTGGGCCGAGCAACAACCCGGAACGTTTGCTCGAAATCGAAACTCTGGCCGAAAAAAAAGGGGAAAAAAAATTCGAAGCCAATAATCAGAACGTTAGTAGGCGTATTTCCGCGCTCATTATATAGCCCCGAAGGAAAAGTACGAGAATATCGAAGGTCGGGCGATTTACGCTGAAGAAATTAATTTGTTGTCATTTTAACGTCGGAGGCCGTTCAACGGTAAAAATTGACGTTGAATAATCGTAATAGAAACGACGATAGCTGTGACGTGCTCGTGCAATCGAATTTTGTATTTAGTCACGATAAGTCATCGGAAAAGCTTTCCGACCCCTCGACACACTTGTGCAAGCAATCAGTTTAACTTTTACCTCATTTTTTCGTTCACGACCGATCACGATTGTTCCAAAGTTTTTATCGTCAAATAAGAAATTTACTCGTCCCGTTTTAACGAATTTATCCAAATTTATAATATTTTTTTGAGCCACTTTGCACGTGACGTTAAATTTAAGCCTACGAGATTGTTTGACCGTAAAGTAAAAAAGTGTTTGGTGCGAATATCGGGCTCGTGATCGCGCGTGATTTTAATCGCATCAGAAACGCATTCGTCTCCGCATGATTCATTCCACACAAAATAAGAGTATAAAATTCCGTAGGCAAATGCCTTTATCTCGTGACTCAACAGTCTCGACGAGCTTTCCAGCCATTCCCGCCTCGATTGGGGGATGTCGAAAAAAACTAGTCTCGTCGTCGATCAAAAGTAAACACGTTTCGTCAGTATCCAGTGTACTCAAGTGACGTGTAAAACTTACACGTGCACTCCTCGATTATTAATTCAGGAAATGAACGTATGATACCTGCAATGCCATTAGTGTAAATGATCCATTTCCTCGACGAAGTTCTCCACGATGGGAATCCTACTATTTCGACGATCAAAGGTAAATACGTTCCATCATAATCCAGTGTACTTAAGTGCCTTATCGAGCTCGCCCACGCACCGATCAATTGATTTTGTAAATAAATACGAAAAGTAGATAATATTTAAAGTTCACTGAGAAAAAATGTACAATGCTTATTTTTTTAAAATAATTATACTCCAGTTAAATTAACAAATTATTTTTTTGAAATTATATAAAATTTCCTTCAATTTGCAGAAAAATATTGTTGAATGTATCGTGAAACGAAAATTTTTTAAGATAAAGTAACTTTAGCAATTTTCGATTAAAATTTTTCTTTCTGTTTTAATGATTTATTTATTAGAGTAAATTTTTAACGATCGTCAACCCAATTCGATGATCAAAGATAAATACGTTCCATCATAATCCAGTGTCTTAAGTGACGTATCGAGCTCACGCATGCATCGATTCATTAATTTTGTAAATAAATACAAAAAGTGGATAATATTTAAAGGTCAATGAGAAAAAATGTATAACACTTATTTTTTGAAATAATTATCCTCCAGTTAAATTAGCAAATTATTTTTTTGTAATCATGTAAAATTTCGTTCAATTTGCAGAAAAATATTATTGAATGTTTGCGAAACGAAAATTTTTTTAGATAAAATAACTAGCAATTTTCTATTAAAATTTTTTTTCTGTTTGAATGATTTATTTATCAGAGTAAATTTTTAACGATCGACAACCCAATTCGACGATCAAAGTTAAATACGTTCCATCATAATCCAATGTACTTAAGTGACTTGTCAAATTAATTGATTGATTTTGTAAATGAATAAGAAAAATGTATAATGTTCCAAAAGTCCATTAGATTGCATTATTTATTTCATGGAGTAAGTTTTTCACGATCGAAATCCTAGCTTGTCAAACATGCTCATGCATCAACCGATTGATTTTGTAAATGAATAAGAAAAATCTATAATATTCAAATTCCATTAGTTTGAATAATTTATGTCCTCGGGTAAATTTTTCACGATCGAAATCCCAATTAAACGGTCAAAGGCAAACAAGTTTCTTCATAGTCCACAGTGTACTCGAGTGACTTGTCAAAAAGCACATTGATCCATTTATTTTGAAGATTGAATTAAAAAAATGCATGATATTTCAAAATTATTGTTTTTAATCGTGTTTTTCTGAATTTTTTGATTACGGAAATCCCAATTACATTCGCGGCGATATAAATTCGCCGAAGGCCCTTAATTTTCGAAGAATCTACTTTAAATATTGCCCGCGATAAGAGGAGAGTCGGACGATAAAAGAGCGAGGAACGGCGTTGTTTGTGCGTGGCAAATATACACAGTGGGAGAGTAAAAAAAAATAAAACAATAAAAGTGTCTTCTTTTTTTTTCGCCGATCTGTGTGCGCAAGGGAATTTTCACTCGCTGTTTGCATTTTTGAGATTTACGAGTCGATTGTTCTCGTTAAATAACTCTCGGCAGTTCTCGTATTAATAATTCATCGAATATTTCGTTAAATTGTCAGCTGAGCTTGCGGCGAAACAAACATGTGACAGCGGCGTGAATTATACAAAAAAAAACGAGAAAAATGACGCTTATGTCATCTAACGCCGCCTCTGTCGAAACAATAAGAAATTGCGACAATTCGCGTGCGATACTACAGCTGCGGAATAATAATTCTAAACGCGAATTTTTGATCGCGTATATAAATTTTCAAAAACTTTAAAAAAAGTATACGTCAAGTAATGAAAAAATGGTCCGTCATATTCGTATTCTTGATTTTTAAAAATATTTTTAAAAATTTTGTACGTCTTTACTCTATTGGGTAGTAAAATAAAAAAAGAAAAAAGAAATGAGACCATTAATAGACGTAAAGATACTACTGTACATTTTTTATTATATTATTTAACAATTATCTTTTTAAATTATTCCTAGTTTATTTTTAACTAGTTTTAAATGTCAATGTACAATTTTTTCAGCGATGGAAACTGTCCCTCGATATCCGTGGCAAGTAAAATGACGCAGATGGATCTTTTACAAGAATTGACGAACGATTGTCGTTACGATAAAATGGTACGACCACCCGGGGAATTCAATGCTAGCGAACCGACCACCGTCCTCGCCAGAGCTTACATTTACACGATCAAATCGAACATGGCAAAGACACTGGTAATCAATTCTTTACATTTTTAACTTATCAAAATATTTAATAAATTTTTCCATGTAGTATCAATTCCTTACTTTGTTAATTTATCAAAATATTTATTCAATTCTTTCCATGTAGTTGACATCTTATTAAAATATTAAATGTCAAAGACATCCGTACAGAATGTAGTTGAACTGTATTTTAAAAATTTTTGAAAATTTTGCATATTATTGAATAACAGTAAATAATTTTAAATAATTATATGATTACTTGTTCATATTATTTATAATAGTTAATACATTTATCCATTTACATATTGTTCATGAAGTTTGATGCTGTCAATTTTGCACAAAACACGTAAAAGTTACTCCATCCTGGTAAAAGCACACAATAGATTCAATAATTAACACAAATAAATATATTTTATTGAAAAATATGTTTTAAGATGATTAATATAAATCCAATATAAAAAACATATTATTTTTTTATGTATCGATCGTAGTAAAATATCGTAAAATAAGAATTAATTTTTTAAATATCGTACTTGAAATGGTTTCATGAAAGGAATACCATAAAAACGAATAATTTTATCATTTATTCATGATAAATTGAAATAATGAATATCGATTATCCTCAGCAATTCGATGTCCACATGATGCTGCAATTTCGTTACCTGGATCCACGCTTGAAGTACTCCGACATCGCACCACGTTTCAGCGAAATATTCGGGGGTAAACCCGCTTACGATTTGATATGGACGCCGACCGTCTTCGTCGCGAGCGAGCGCAGCTCCGTCGTTATGGGTAACGGCGTGAAGGATCTTCTGATTTCGATCGATCCTTCGGGAATGGTCATCCTGAACACAAGGTTCAAAAAATCGGCGATTTATTAATTTTCAAAAAATAAAATTCAATTTTTTTAATATTCAAAATAAAATGAATATAAATTTCGTAGGCTGGAGGCGATTATGACTTGCGGACTTCGCCTGGAAAAGTTCCCCTTCGACGTGCAGGAATGCCCACTCGTGTTTGTGAGCTGTAAGCAATCCGAGCTAACAATCGATATTTAAAGTAACGAAAATTTATTCGTAAGAATGTTTGCGTATGTATTTTCCAGTCGTAACGAATTCTAAAAACTCGTTAAGATACGTATTTGGGTCATCTCGAATCTTATCACAAAATTTTATTTTTTCGCGGAAAGCTTTTCTCAGTTTTACTTTATGTTTTTCTTTATTTTATTTTTTTTCGCATCGTCGTAGGGACGCACAACGTGCAGGAAATGAAGTTGGACTGGGACGAGGCCCCGATAGTCCTGGCCGACGAATTGCATCTGACGGAATATCGACTGGTCGAAAAATGGGTCAACTCGAGTCAGGTCTCTTACACGGCGGCCCAACAGCATTACGGTCACTTCGGTAATGAAAGTGTCACCGACACGAATTTCGCCTCGAATTAGAGGACTCCGAAACAATCGATTTTATTACTGTCATTATCAGTCATTAATTTTCTCCCCTCTCATTCGTTTTCTCTCAAACAAATAAGCGGGAAACTTCAGTTCCATAAGCATCACGTTCAAGCTCGCACGAGAAATGGGCTTCTTCATGATGGATTATTACATTCCCTCGATCCTAATCGTCGTCATATCGTGGGTATCGTTCTGGCTCCACATGGACGCCGGCCCGCCTAGAATCGTTCTCGGTAAGTTTTCCACTGGGCGAGACGCGAACGAAATAAATTTTAACAGCGAGCGATAAAAAAAAATCGTCCATCTAAAAATAAAAGTGTCACGGGAACAAATAGTACGAAAATTTATATTTTTCAAAGTATACTAGAGTCGAGAGGGAGAAACATTTTTTCTTTCAAACGAGATTTAGTTTTTCTCGGAGAGTTTGGATAATTTGCAGAAAAGGATCGGTTAGCGAGAGCCTCGGATTCGGTTTTTTAGGGACCAACACCATTCTGGCGTTCATGACGCTCGCGTCGAAAGTCGAGAACTCGCTGCCCAAGGTCTCGTACATTAAGGCGAGCGAGATTTGGTTTCTGGGCTGCACGATTTTCCTCTTCGCTGCCATGGTCGAGTTCGCTTTCGTCAATACGATTTATCGAAGGAAGTAAGTCCAAAATGTAGAACAAAGTTTATACTTGAGGATATATTGTGTCTAAAATCGAAATTGATAACAAATTTTTCAAAATATTACACATCAAATAATATTGTGACTACTTATTCATATTTTTTGTAACGATAAATATATTTTATGTTACATAAAATTGCTGTTGCAATACAAAAAAAAAGCAAAAACTTTATTATTTGTATTTCATGGAAATTGGTGTTGTCAAGTTAACGAGAAACATGAAAAAAGTTAGTACTTCCTGGAAAAGCCTACGATAAATTCAATAATTTACATAAATAAAAATATTTTATTCGCAATCAAAAATATGTTTAAAAATGAGTCTCCCATTGACATCAATATTGTTACGTAATATTTTATTACGTGATAATTATATAATCTGAATAGATAATTAATTAATAAATAATTAACTGATATGAATTTATAATCAAATTTTTCTTCTCCGCAGAAAAAACGTGCCTCTGAAAAAAGTGAACAGCAAGTACATCTTAAAATCGACCCTGACGCCACGTCTCGCGAGGAAACAATTCCAAAAGAACACAACGGGACTGGAGAGATCGCGATCTTGGTCGTCCTTGGACAACGAAAATTCGAGGGATCACGATTACACGTCCCAAAATTATCTGACGGTGCACGTAAGTTGCAAAAGTTTTTCGAAAAGAACGTGACTTTCGAAGAGAGTGAGAAATTCTGTGAATTTGTCGACCGCGATTTTTTTCCAGAGTTTTCCAAGCACGATCAATATTCCCTCGGTAAAGATAGAGGACGAGGAGGAGAAGGAGAAGGATTTTTCGAACGGGAGCGTTTTTACGATCGACACAAATTCGCCGCCCCCGGCGAAGCCGTTCGCGCGGCGACCTACCCTCGCGAAACTCCACAACTTCACGACAATGACACCCCAGCAGATCGCCCAGTGGATCGACAAGCGCAGCAGAATCGTTTTCCCAGCCGCTTTTCTCATATTCAATATTCTGTACTGGTCTTTCATTTGGATATAAAAGTACGAAAAATACGAAAAAAAATGCAGAAGCCAAAAAAAATATTGTATTTCAGTGACAATATTTAGCGAGAGGATGTATTTATTTTCAGGAGAAAACCACCCCAGATGAATTTTCTTTTTTTATTTTTATTTTCTTATCGCCTATTTTTTATTTCGCAGCAGTCTGCATTGTTAATTTATATTCAAATGTTTTTTTTTTCTTCGACCCGGCTGGCCACGCCTGAAATAAAGAGTGAAAAGTTGGTAATACATTCTTCTTGCGGAATCGCGAACATACGCAACTTTTTCATTTTTTCCGTATTGTGAGCTCCCGAGCGTTCGTGCCCTTTTTCTTTCTTTACAGTCGCGTGCTGAATTCGTACGAGGAAGATTATAATCGGGAGGGTTAAGTAATTCCTTTGCAAACGTCGCCATTTTTCGTCTTTAATTTATTCTTATACTTGGAAAAGTTTACGAGGGCGAAATCCGGGAGAAAAGGTGAGCTGCTCCCTTCTTCAGCTGTCGCTCATTTTCGAGTGCCTCTGCGTGAATAATAATGTCGCGGGCGAATTGAATAAAAATAACGCCGATAGTTACGCAGACAAGGTCAGAGGGTCTCAAGGCTACGTCGCTCTTAAAACGAGAGTAGCAAAAAGTGAGATGATTTTTCTGTTTACGATCCTTCGCGCGAGCTTTCGTGTCTCACGCCAACTCACCGTGGATTTCTTCGTATAACGAGCCTCTGGCTCTCCTTTCTCCTTTTCCTCCCCCTTTTTCACCCTCACCTCGTCGTTAGTGACGACCCCCCGATAAGCCATTCTCGCACGATTTTTCAATGCCCTCTCCAAAGGATTTCCTTCCCTCTGAATTGACTCTTTATGCTCGCATACACACTTTTTCCCATCCTCGTAATGTTTCCATCCTCTCGAAAGCTTTATTGCCTATTGCATGTCTGTTCTTCGATGTCGACTGTTCATCGTAAAGGTGCATCGTTTTTTCTTCTATTTTGTACTATTTTTAGAATGATGTAAAATAAAGTCATTACTTGGCGTCAAGGCACTTATAAGTCAATTTATAAGAAACATTTTCATACAAGCTTATGAATTATAAAACTTAAAAACAAATTTTAATCAAATTTGTATTTTAATATAAAAATTTATAAATCGATACAGTTTTACTTAATATCATAATTTATAATTCAATTTCATTTAAATTTGTGAATTATAAAACTTCAAAACAAATTTAATTCAAATTTACGTTTCGATATTTAAAAAATGTATAAATCAATATAGTTCTAATTCATATCATAATTTATAATTCAATAAATAAATTAAATTTCAATAAACTGGTAATTAAAATTGAATTTGATCAGAATTGCATTTTTTCAAACTGCTTTAATTGAAATTATTCCAAATCGTCAAAAATCCTCTTCATACGAAATATTACGTCAGTCTCTCCAATATTATGCTTAAATTTAGAGAATTAAAAAAATTCTAACTTTTATTACAAAATGATCAAAATTTAAATTCGTCTAAACTGCTTCGATCCAAATTTTGCCCAACCATTATCAAAATACGAAAAAAAAACAGTGAATTTTGTCCAAAATCCTCTTCGTGTGAAACAATTACGTTTCAGCAATTGTATATTCAAAGGGACAAACACGGCACCCTCTTACCCTTAAATAAAAATACGAGTAATAATGGTGGGAAAAAAAAATAATGATATAAGGATATCCGTCAAAATTGATCGATAAAAGACGCTTCATCTCCGACTATCCTGACGGGGTGTGTTAACGTATTATTTGCTACAACTCTGCCGAGGGGAAATCGAAATTCACGCGACGTGTCGGGGCGCAGAGAGGGCGGCGACGAAGAGTTCGCTCGGAAAATGCCGTTGGTGCGGTCTCACTTCGGGTGAGCGTTTTCAGCTCGCATTAGTCCCGCGACGAGCGTAATGCTCTCCGAACACCCGGCTCGCTCGTCGCGTACTTCGTAAACGCGCGCGAGTCCTTCGAGAACGATCTCAATCTTTTTCAACAAATACACAAAAAAAAATATACAAAAAATAAATACACAAAATACAAAAAAAATAAAAATACGAAAAAAATACACAAAAATTACTTATCGAAAAATTTACGTGAGTGTTTGTTTTTTTTTTAATTAAAAAAATGAAATGGCGGAAGAAAAAGATTTTTGTCGGTTTCGTGGTTTGATGTAATGCCTGAAGAAAGGATTTGTTGCGACAAAAATATCAAAAATGTGAAAATTTCGTGCGCTCGTTGTTTCTGTGATTGTCAACAGTGTTTGTGAATTATTTCGAGTGATTTTTGTTTGCATTTCGGGGCAAACCGGAACCGAAATGACGCAATACAGCAGCGGCGGAAGTATCAGCGGGAGCAGCTCCAGCGGAAGCTCTCGGCAGGTCCGAGGACGTCCGGTCGAGGAGAAAATGATCGTGAGGACTTTTTTCGAGAAACAACAAATGAGCTTAGAAGATTGACGATGATTGATGAAAAAGAGAAAACTGGAGAAAATTGATCGTATATAAAGCCGTTTTGCGATTATTTCCGTCATATTTTATTACGTGTCTTTGCAACACGCGCGGAACTTTTATTTCTCAATTTTCCATTCGATCGGACAGGTATGAAGCGACAAATGGTTTCGCTCGTTATTAATCTATCGCCGCGTCTATTCTCACTCTATTTCGCGTCGGAATAGAAAATTTTATATATAGCCGCGCAGCTATCGTCCTGAATGAGAAGCGATGAAATAAATAGAGGAAAATGGGGTCGTGTTTACTCGAAATTAGACTCGCCGAGTGACAATCACTACATTCGTAGACGAAACAAACCCCGCGAAACTTTTCCATCTATGTTTCATCGGGAATTATCGACACGTCTGCACCCTATCTACACCCCGCTAAAAAAGTATTTCACTCTTTATTTTTCTTTTATTTCATTTTTATCCTTTTTCCTCTTCAATCGATACTAGGTCATTGCGCTCCGGCGCTCGTTTCCCTCCTTCTCTTTCCGGAAAAATTAAAAAAGTCACGAGAACGCCGGACACACGTTTTACGCTTTGTTTGCTCTTCTTGTAAAATAAATAATTACATCGTTTTATTGTCTTTGCCGCTCGACTGTCAGGCTTTTGTCGACGAAGCTCGGGATCTTTTTCGTTTTCTCGCCGAGTCGTTTCGCGCCGTTATTTTATCGGTCTAAATGAAAAATTAATTTTCTCTCTCTTCAGGTCGCGCGACGACGACGAAGGTCGCTTCGGCACAGAACGTCCTGTAGATTTGTATCTTCGGACGCGATTGCGTGCTTTTTTTTCCTTGTTCCAGCTTTAACGAAAGTATCCGTACGTGAAACCATCCACTGTGTCATTTGGCCGGGTTCGAGGTCGTTCGCGAAATCGATAAAATTCAATACACACGTTATACGCGTTACCATCAGAAAGCACATGTCTTCGATCGAGCGCCGTGAAAAGCCACAAGAAGCGACAAATCAATTTTTAAACTCCAATCGACGAAATAAACATACGATTAAATTTAAAAAATTTATGGAAATTCTTCATGGTGTCATTAGAGAATTGAAGTATAAGTTTATCGCGTTTTCAATTCGCACAGGTAGCCGTGCGGATCCGTCCCTTGGCCAAGGGAGAAGTCGGACCGAGAGCTCTTCACGCAATTAATAACAAAGTACGTTCTAAAATTTGAAAAAATAATTTATAATAAATTTGACAAAATTTCCGAATATAATTTAGTTCATTATAATTTCATTATTTTAATTGGAATAGAAATAAAATTGATAAACTTCATCAATTTTATTTGACGAAATAAATTCTTAAAATAACTAAATTATGATAAACATAATTACATTTATATTGAATATATTAAATTTATTGAATACTGAATAAATATTCAATATATTCACATAAAAATTAAATATATAATGAAAAGAATAAATATTCATTATCATTTCAACAATTTTTTTTCCTCGCAGTGAAGCCATTTTGAAAAACGTCATTCTTTCATGAAATTCCATTTTTATTCGTTCGAATATTCGTTTCTTCAGATGGTTATGCTCGAAGATTTGGAAAATGACAAACAGAAGCGTGGAATTCCGAGGCAGTATCTTTACGACGTAGTTTTTGGAGAAGACTCCACTCAGGTAAAAAAAACAAAGTTCGATAAGGAAAAATAAACGGTGTAGACTAATCAACGCACTGTATACATATAACTATTCTCTATTTGCGATTGGCGACGATACGTTGAATTACGAGATGTTAATCTAAAAAGCTAAAATCTTTTTATTACTGATATTCCAATTTGACTTTTCCTTGTTTACGAGAGAAACGTGTATTTTAACTGACGTTCTAATGTGAATTAAATTAAAAAGGTTTTATCGTCTAGGAAAATCAAGATGAAAATTGAAATTTTTCATTATCGAATTATCATACGATGAAGCGTTCTTATTTTCACGCTTTTCAATAAAAATCGTTCAGGAATAACCACTTTAATGAATATTTTCATATTCATAATGAAAATAATGTTAAAAAACATTTTTGTAAAAGATGTTACCGAAAGTCAATAAGTGAAAAAATATTGAAGTGTCTGAATCGTGCTAAAATTTATTGAAAAAAGAATAAAAAATATTCAATATTCAGATATTAATACGTGAAAAAATATTATTCTTTAAATCCAGGAAGGAGTTTACGAAAATACGACGCGACCGTTGGTGCTAGACGTTTTGGACGGTTACAACGCGACGGTATTTGCATACGGAGCGACAGGAGCCGGGAAGACCCACACGATGGTCGGGGACTCGAAATCGCCCGGAATAATGGTTCGGGCGTTGAACGATATTTTTCTCGAGTCACGAAGATCCACGGAGAACGTCGAGTTCGAGGTGAGAATGTCAAGAGTCCTCGAAACTGGGACGAAATTCCGTCGGGTCCGAGATCCATGCAAATACGACCCAATTACGTTGAGATATAAGAAACGTGTTTCGTGGCTCTTAATATCGAGATTTATCGCTCGTCCGGCCCCCGCGCTGATTTATACCACTGGCGCAGTAGCGAAATCAAGATTCCTGCCGGCCGCTACCCGGGAGATGCCCCGGATCGCGGTCAGACTTCCTCCACTTCGCCCAAATCCGCTTCCTCGCCGATCCGAACTCCAGATGCGCTACTTACGTCGTGGCAAACGAGTCGTTTATTCTAATACGAGTTTCCGGCCTTTAATGAATTTCAGCAACTCCGATTATTCATTTTCACGCGTTAATTTCGAGCCTCGTAAAAAAACACAATTACTTTTCGACTAGAAGTAAATACGAGATAAAATCTGGCACTGTAACCAAATACGAGAATAAATCTCATATTTTTTTTATTTCTTACTAAGAGATTATGAGGTGAAAACTAAATCAAAAAGTTGCTGGTCAAGTTCATTACGAAAACAAATTTGTTCGAATTTAAAAAAAAAATTAAACATTCTCTGATTTAGTACAATGATCCATGCCAAATTTCATGAGGCTTCACAGTGTAGAAATTGAGACATTTATTTATTGATGAAAATCGCAATATTTAACACGTGCTCTTGTGGCAGAGTACCAAAAATTATAATTTTTACCAATAAATATCTTGATTTTCGTACTGTAAATCGTCCTAAAAATTGATGCACACGTGCATATTGCGTCAAAGAACGTCCACGCAAATTTTTATCGAAATCGTATCAAAAATATTTCACCCCGCGACAACCTTAAGAGGTATGAGATAAAAAAATGATTTAAATCTACGTAAAAATTGTTTTATTGAAAAATGTAATCCTTGGGTGCTTTTAGGTGAAAATGTCCTATATGGAGATTTACAACGAGAATATTCGAGACCTGTTGAATCCTGGTTCGGGTCATTTGGAGTTGCGTGACGATTCTCGCGGTCGCGATGTACAAATTCCCGGATTGACCGAGCTTTCGACGAATTCGACCGACGAGGTAATGCTACGATAATGAGAACATAATTTATTGATGAAATGCGATGAAAAGGCCTATTTGGGGATTAACTCGAGAAAATTTGTATTGATTTATTCAGGTGATGAAGCTTCTGCACAGAGGAAACGTGGCGAGAACCGTGGAGCCGACCGCAGCGAATGAAACATCATCGAGGAGTCACGCGCTCCTCAGCGTAGTAATCAGGCAAACCATACGCCCGTCGTCGGCTGACCTCAGACACCGGGCGAGAATAAAACAGGGAAAACTTTTCATGATCGATTTGGCCGGCTCGGAACGAGCCAAGCAAACGAAGGTTTTTTATCAAAATTTTACCATTGAATTAATTTTTCAATTTAGTTTTATATTTTAGCATTAAAGTTGGTTCTAAAAATAAAACCAGAAATCAAATTCACGATTATAACATGTCTTTTGAGATATTTTTAAGACTTCGAAAAGTATGGCAATATACTGCCAGAAAAAGATTTTTATTTTTTTTTAACGATTGAAGTAAAATTTAATTTAGTATTTTTAATACTACATTGTATTTAATATTCTTTATTGAATTTTCACTTTATCGTAATAATGATTCCATCGAGTTAACATTTTTAGCAGAAAACTCGTATATCTCGTAATAATAATAATTTTTATAATTAAACGTGGCAGGAAATGCATTGCCTGTTGCACTCACAAAAAATAAGGGGTTCGACGTGACTTAATTTTTCTATTCTTTTTTCCGAACCACCTTAAAAAATTCAAAAAATAAACCGATAAATATTAAAAACAAATAAATGCTTATAAAAATTTGTACCGCTAATAAATTTTGTAATGGATTATATTTTAACAAAATGGGAATTTGTTAAAATATAATCGTTATATTTAAATATTTTATTGTCACAGAATCAAGGAAAGCGACTTCAGGAAGGGGCGCACATAAACAGATCATTGCTGGCGCTGGGAAATTGCATAAACGCGCTCTCAGCGGGTGCGCGTTACGTGAATTACCGGGACTCGAAGTTGACGCGACTGCTGAAAGATTCGCTGAGCGGAAATTGTCGGACGGTGATGATAGCGCACGTCTCGCCGGCGCCGATCCACAGGGACGAAAGCAAAAATACGTTGATCTACGCGGATCGTGCGAACCGTATAACGAACAAAGTCGAGCGAAACATCGTCGACGTTTCTTACCACGTTTCCCAATATCGCGACATAATAAGCGACCTCAAGAACGAGATATCCAGGCTCCGTAACAAAATGCGCGATCCTGATAAAAATCAGGATAACGAGCAACAAGCCATCAGAAGCGGAAACGTAAATTCGAAAAATAAGAGCGATCTCAGGTCTTTGAGGGAAAAAATCGTCACAGCTTTTAAAGAGCAAATGAGACTGAGGTCAATAATTTATTAAGTATATATTTTTTTTAAGCGTTTATTTATTTTTTTTGTTATTATTTCTTCTTGAAATTTATCTACTCCGGTTCAATAATTTATTGAGAATATTTTTTTAATCATTTATTTATAATTTCTTTCTTGAAGATTCTTTATTCTAGTTGAATAATTTATTAAGTGTATTTTTTAAAAGAGTAAATTAATTATTTCTTATTTCTTCTTGAAGTTTCTTCAGTTTCCTTCAATAAAATTGATTAAGTATGTTATTTTAAGTGTTTATTTACTTTTTTAACTGTTTATTTATATCATTCTTGAATTTTCTTCACTTTGTAGTTCAATAATTTATCAAGTGTATATATTTTTAAGTATGTAGATCAATTTTTGATCGTTTATTCAACTCGAGCAGGAGAAAACTCATGGAACTCGACAGCCATCTGCTTGGACTGAATATCGCCGCGGAGCAGCAACATTCGATTATTTCCCACTGGGAATCTCGGAATAACAAGATGTACAAAGTTTCGAGAGAGTCGACGATAATGCCGCGACGACCGGGTACGGACACGCAATTCGAGGAGATCGACGATGGTGAGGATCAAGATATTATGAGGGACATTATTCGAGTTGCTGATTAAATAATTAATAATATTTCATCAAATGTTTAATCAATTATGTAATTAATTGCAAAATAATAATAATAATTGGATTTGGGAACAGATTTGATGGACGACCAGGAGGAGGAAGAAGTCGCAGTGCAACAGGCCTGGACCGAATTGGCGGAAATAAACAAAGAGCAGGAAAGATTCGCCGAGCTCAGAGCTGCAACCGAACAAGAACTGGAAGAGTGCAGACGGAGAAGCGCCACACTGGAAGACGTGAGTTTTGCTTCAATTTTTTTTTTAAGGGGTTTCGATAGCCTTGGCGAAAATAAATGAAGTTTTACATGTTAAAAGTATAGGGAATCGAAATTCATTAAGAACACGATGAAAATTTGAA
>JAPYYW010000415.1:0-55658 GCA_030522545.1 Cremastinae sp. A BG-2022a | reverse complement strand
TGAAATCTAGATGGTGAACCTTCTTAAAATTTTGCACATCTCTTTATTGTACTTGAAAGAAGCTTCCTCAAGTTTTTTAAAAAAATCCTAAGATTATGATTTTTTAAATTTTCATACGTACATAGCAAGTACAAGTCACCTTGGATGACCTTGAATTTTGAGTATGTTATTCTTGAAACAATTTTCAATAACTTTTCTTAATAAACTTAAGCTCTGAAACTACATGGTATGGAGATAAATTGAAATAAAAACTTTTGATTTGACTGTACCTATAGAGCTACCTTAACGAAAATAATTTTTATTCTCTGGTATTCCGTGTCAAGATTTTTCTTTTATACCAAAATACCAAAATAGTGCGTATTGTAACAAAAAAAATTGTGCTTCCACGCAATAATCTCCCCATTTTAACGCTGAACCGTCCCTCAACGGCCAATAACGAACAGCTTTCATCGTCGCAGTAGAAAAGGTGTGTCTCGCCCCAATCGTTATGTACACACGGAGCAATTTGTGGATAACTGATTGTCGTGATTAGCTCATCGGAGCGGCGTTTTCTCGTGGCCGATTATTCTTTTATTCATGTATACCGAGCAAACATTGAGCGTTCTCCATTTTTCCTTCTTCATTGTTACCTTTTCTACTTCGTGTGCACGCGCTTATCCGTTAGATTAATGTCGTGATGAAAAAACGGTTTGTCTCTGAGAGATGTATATGAAGGCAAAGAGAAAGAAAGATGGAGGGTGGGAGGGAAAAAGAGGGATGAAAAAACGTCGATTCTCCGGAGAATTTTCTGGTCTCCGATTGCTCTTCGGGGTCGGTTATTTAATGGCGGTGCTCCGGGAGCTCGTGAGTTCGACAAGTTTGACCCGGAATGCCGCACGCAGCATCAAAGATTTAATCCATCAGGGGTTAAACGAGGGAGCTCGGGCTCTCCGGAGATGCTCGGATGCCGGATTCGACGTTCCCTTTTACCTTATATACCGAGGACAATATTCCGTTCTCTGCTCCCATCTCTCGCCCTTATTGTCCGTGTATTCTCCGACGCAGCTCGTCACCCTCCTTCCTTTTTCCTCCCCGGCTCGTCCGCCCCTCTTCGTTACTTATATCGTTGCCCGACCTCATCCGAGAAGATTGCCTTTAATTTTTAAGCAGCACCGATACACCGGGAAACTTCGTTCTCCCGCACATTCTCACTCCCGCGATCATCGTGACTCCGAAAACGAGACTCCACTTTTTACCCACTGTTTTTATTTTGGACCGCTTGACAACTGTTTTCTCTTTTGCTAAGTGTTTTTCTTGGCAAAGTACATCGAGAGCGGACGAATTATTGTTACGGCACACAGTCCGAACAGTCGTTACGAATACTTAATTTTTTTTTCCGCTATAAGAATTCGAACAGCAACAACATTTTTCTTTTTCCATACTTGAAAATGCTTTTCTCTGTTCTCTGCGTGGGTTAAGATTTTGCACATATGTTATTTTTGTTCTTTATTTTTTACGACGATATTATATGGTGAAGTAATTTTTAATGTTTTATTGCAATAACTGTTTTTATAATATCATTGAATAATGAATACAAAGTTATGAATAATATTTGTCTTTTCTCAAAATTCGGAATTGACCCAGGGAGCCCGAGGGACATCGAAGTGGCTCGAGAAGCTGGTATCCGGGAGAATTTCGGTGTACGTAGGCGTTGCCGGGCAAGAAACGCTTTTTACGAGATGTTTTCAATTTTTTACGCCTTCTTCCGGAAATCGCGGAGAGCTTGAGACCGCGAGCTGGATAAAAATAAGAACAGAGCGACGAGAGAGAGAGAGAGCTAGGAAAAACATTCCGTTCCACGCGTTGAGAAAAAAAAGGAGGCACGAATTTATTTTTTTCTCACGGCAAGTTTTTCCTCCATGGATATACGAAATATATTTTTGCATACGTTCAAACAAACTCGCGCGAGAGCTCTTTCTCTGGCTCGCCGTAGCTCGTTCGTCGATTCGACGGGGTGGCTCTTTGTCCGCGCGCTCATAGGAGCTGCGCTCGCGATTCCGGAGCTCGGCAGCGTCGAAAATATGGGGAGGAAAACATGGCCTCGGCTAAACAGTCATAAACAGCCGGCGAACCAAGATAACACATACACAAGATGAGAGCCCGGTTTCCCTTGTATATATCCCGCTTCTTTTTTTTTTCTCTCACGTTTTGTTCTCCGCTCGCTCTCGACCGTGCTCCGGGCTCGCACTTTGCTCCTCTGACCGTTCGAGCGTGTGTAATGATATTAATTATTAAAGGCGGAGCGGCAACACTACCGCCTTTTCCCGTACTCCGTTTCTCTCGTTTTTTCCTCTCTCTCTCTCTCTCTCTCCCTCCCTTCATCGTCCTCACTCATTATTTTCACCCCTCCCGGCCCTAAGCGCCGACAAAGCGCCGACTCCGGTGGATTCTAACTCGAGAGCACACACACGCTCATTATAATATCTCTGCCGTGCAATATTCCTCTATCGCATGGATTTTTCTCCTTTTTATCACCACCGCTTTTCTCTCTCGCTCTCTTCTTTCTCTCTCCTTGCCCTCTTCTTTCCAGGTAATGCACGTCGTCAGCAAATTACCGCCCTTGGCATCTGCGCCCTCGCACTTTTGCACTCTTTCGTAACTTCGTAACTTCTCTTCGACAGTTTCTCTCTCTCTCTCCTCTCTCTTTTTTTTCTAAGAAATATAAGCTTCGATAAATATCGGATACAGCGTGCATACACGCGACAATTTTTTTTAGTTTCTAATGACATTTTCAGAAAAAAAAAACACGTCGTCGTTGCGGTTTTTGTTTGTAAAAATAGATATCGATCGGAAAATAAAAAGTGGTTTCCGCATATATATGGCTTTTATCGAAAAGCTGGACGAAAACGAAACGTACAGAATTCGTCGAGGAGCGTAAAATCGTCGTTATTTAACGTAACCGAAATCCATCGCAGACGTCGGCACTTAAAATTCAAATCTCCATTCCTGGAATTCAGAGGATAGGGCAGATTGAAACAATAATACACGCGGGGAGAAAATAAATATGATGAGGCATATAATAGAATTCCAGTAGGGAGAGCAGGACATCAAGGGAGCAGTGTCATCGGAGGACTAGGAGAGCTCAGCGGAAAGCGAGAGAGAAATGGGGGATGGGGAGAGATACGCAGAGAGGGAGAGAGAGAGAGAGATGGGCGAGAAACGCACGAAAATGTGCGGAGTCGTGGGCGCTCGGTCCGCCGAATCGGGCGAGCGTGTATTGCGAGGAAGCGGGAAATGTTCTGGCAATTTCACGGCAGAGGGAAGCTAGCTGCTAGACCGCACCGACCACCATCAACACTAATATACTGAGCGCAGAACACACCCGTGTGCAATCCTCTTCCGACTGTCCGCTCTCTGCCATTCTCCCGCTCTCTATTTTCCCTCTCTCCCTCATCGTCGCCCTTTCACAATATTCGTGTATCAAGCGACCGGGCCGCACGGAATTCGGCATTCCAGGACTCCTGGCCTAATTGCTATGGGCCACGCACACCGGGAATTAATAATTAAAATAAAATATTGCGGCGACCCGGGCCACTCTCTTTACCTTTTTCCACTCTTATATTTCTTCTCTCGTTCGCCTCTCCTCTCGTTCCTTTTTCTCCAATTTTTTGCCTCTTCTCGCTTTCTTTTTCTTTTTTCATTGTACTTATACTATGTGTATTTTCCTCTTGCGATTTTGTTTAAAAATTTTCTTGCTCTCGCCTCTCTCTCACGCGTTTTTCTTTTTAAATTTCACCTCTTGCTTCCTCCTTGTTTTCAAGTTGTCTCTTGCTCCTTCAATGATTCTCTTCCACACTTTTCCTCTTACCAGTTCTCAAGTTTTATTTTCGTTTTTTTTTGTAAATTTTTTGTCGCTCTCCCTCTCCGTCACACACAATTTTTCTCGAAAATTTTCCTCATTCAGGCACAGTATTTTTTCTCAAATTCTCGCCCCCTCGTCTTTTTATCTCTCTTTCGCTCTCATTTTCGTGACAAACACTGCGAGTTCCAACGCTGTGTCGCAGCTTACGAACGCACACGGGCTCTCGGAGCCCAGGAGGCAGTAATATACATAATTAAACATACGTGACTTATCTGCTGAAAAATGTTGTGTTTAACATCCCCCGGCGTTCCTCTCTCGCTCTCTCTCTCTCTCTCTCCCTCTCTTATCGAGCTGGCTCTTCTTTCGACCACCATTCGTTGGCTTCCCGCCGAGTTTACCCTGTTTGCACCCCCTACCCTTC
Organism: Cremastinae sp. A BG-2022a; assembly: GCA_030522545.1. Taxonomy (NCBI): domain Eukaryota; kingdom Metazoa; phylum Arthropoda; class Insecta; order Hymenoptera; family Ichneumonidae; species Cremastinae sp. A BG-2022a. The sequence goes on along the minus strand of JAPYYW010000415.1, from coordinate 51,396 downwards.
TCTCATTTTAACCCTGGACTATGTTTATATATAATCACTCTCTCCTCACCCTATGAAACTCATCGGTGACACAGTACGCGTGCTTTTCTGCAGATACCGTCCCGTGTTCGCGGTTTTCCAAATTATTTTTTCTCTCACTTGTTCAGCGTCTCTCTCTCTCTCTCTCTCTTTCTCTCTCTCTCTCTCTCTCTCTCTCGTTTTCCATCCCTCTCGCTCTTTGTTTCTCTCTTTGAAAATTCCGTGCCGCATTTTCAACCCTCTCCGACAATCGACCGTATATTTCTTCGCCTCACCAAACTCCCGGAAACCGGCCGCCACCACTTTTTTCCACTCTTTTCCCCTACGCGAAAATTTCTATCCTTTCGCCACCGCCACGTAAAAGGGTCCTCACAAAAAAAGTCATTTTCGGGGCTAATATTTGGATTATTGTTAAAATGAATTTTATATTGAATTTTTTCGGTATACTCATCCGGATTTAAAGGATAATACAAATTGGAGTCTTTGTTTACTTTTTTCGAAGAGGCTGCGAATTTAATAATATCCTAATTTTAAAAACATTGGAAAGAAAAAAAATATCGATATATATATATACGTGTATATACGTGCGGGCGTGTAAAATTTCGGGAAGTTCTCTCTTCTTTTTCCCACGAACAAAATAGCGATGTCACTGTATTTAATTCCGAATTTTTTGAAACAAGAGTCTTTGTATGCGTAATTAAATAAATTACAGATCGAATTTTTTAATCGAAATGATTTTACTTCGAATGAAATTCTTTATTTCTTATACTTGAAATTTGATTTATGATATAATTTAAAACATGATTTTAATGTAATTTTTGACGTTTAAAAATAAGAAGAAAAATATCAAGTCGATTTATGTAACTTTTACTTTGGGAAGATGTGTGTACAACAAAAGTTGATTTCTGGTGGATTGATTTTATGTATCTTTAAAATTATATAAATATAAAAATTTTATACATTTGGTTAGCGAGACTTATTTTCACGGAATTTACGAGGCACATGCCTTTCATCTTTCAAATTGGGAAACGTTTATTTATTTTATTTATTTATTTTTTTAATATAACTATACTTTTGAGCTAAGCTCTCACACGCCTGTACAAATTTGCGAAAAAATGGGCTGCAAAATGTATTTTCAAATTTTCAAAATCGATTTTTCTCGTTTTTCATACATGGGAAATATATTTTTTTTAATTATTCAGATATTCGAGGGGCTTTTCTAAAAAAACTATACGAATTTTTTGTTCGTTGAATATCATAAAAAAATATCAAAAAAAGAACGATGGTACTCGGATCATATTTTCAACACTTTTCTTTGGCGGTCAAAAAATGATGTGTTGAAAGTTGAGAATTTTCAGGAATTCCAGTATTTAAAATAAAAAAAAAAGTTCACGCAAATATCGAATGCACTTTATTTTTCGCAAGTTATTTCTTTGTTTTTCATGTTTCGTATTTCAAATACTGTGTCGCATAAACGTACAATATTATTTTCATCGACCTCGGACTCGGATCAACGCGAACGTAAACGTCAATAAAACTGACCGTCAAAATATGCGTGTAAATTCCAAAAATTCCGAGAATAATCAACGAAAAAGATTCATGAAAAATGGAAAAATTATTCGGAGCTTTTTTTCTCCTTCACGCAATATCATAATTCCCATACGATTTTATAACGATATTACCTACAAAACAAAATTCGGTCATAAAATAAAATTTTGAAAAATCCTTCAAAAGTATCGTGTTTCATATTTTCAACTTTTAATATGATTTAAATAAAATTTTAATTTTTTAAAAAGCTTCCAATCGAATCGCGAGGGTGTTGTTATATTTTATACCGAAATGACTTTACCCATTTCATTATTGTTAAAAAAACTGTTTTATTTCATGAGAAACCATGTAAAGGCTTAATCGTCGGTAAATCAATCAATTTCATTGTTTCGCTTTCTCGGATTCACGGAGTATAGAATTTCGCGTTCCCGCTGCAATCTCGCGGATTTTCATTATTTATATTCTCGTGCAGAAAATCTTCGTACGGGCGTACTCGCAATTCGTGCACGGAGGAACGGGATTGTAGTTGAGACCCGTGCGAACATACGAGCAACTTTCATATACGCTCGTGTGTTGTATAAATATACTCGGATCGCATGTCCGGGTGAAAAATCCGCGAGTCGTTCGACGCTGGGTGCCATTTCTCTCTCTCCTTTTTTTTTCTTTTCTCATTTTTTTTCAGCCGTCTTTTTTTTTACTTTTTACTTTTTTTTTCAGACGAACAAATAGAAAAGAAGAATTTGCGGGCGAAAAAAAAGGGGGTAGGAGAAAATGAGGGGAGGAAGAGAGACAGAGAGCGGACGAGCGTTTTAACAATGCACAACGCGCGGGGAGAGCCTCGCCTATCTCGGCCAGTATATTTCAGCGCGATACGAGCCCGTGACAAATAGCTACCGATGTTATGAATATGAAACGCACAGCTCTCCACCTCGCTCGCTCTTTCCCCCCGTACACCGAGCAACACCGTCGAACCTCGCCCCCGCGAACCCTTTCGAGGCTCTTTCATCCTCCCGCGTCGCATTCTCTCTTTCTCTCTCTCTCTCTCGTTACCTCACTCCGCGTGAGATACGAACTACGCCACAACAGTTGTTTTTTACGAAATTTTCATATCTGCTCGTTCTCTATTCACTTCTGAATTTTTCATTTTTTTTTCAAGTCGGAATACTAGCGCGAACGCTTTCATATTAAAAAAAAAAGTAATTTGACAACGATCCGCGAATAAATAAAATCAAATTTTTTTTTCTACTTTTGTTTTAACGAAATGTTTAAATTTTTACTCATCTCTGGTTTTGTAAACTTTAGTTTATTTTTTGTACTTTTAGTTAACTTTGTTTAATTAATTATCATCTTTCTTAATGAAGGCTATACATTTTTTTCGTCGGAATCGCCGCTGAGAAACCGAGTGAAAAATTAACCAGCGACAAAGCGGTAAGCAAAGATAAAAATTTAATCAAAAGTTAGGTCGGGGACGAGGTGTGAGCGAAGGGAGAAAAAAAACATCGAAGTTTGCTGAAGGGTCGAAGCGTCCTCGAGAACGTTTCTGGCTCGTTCGCTCTTTCCCACCACTCGCGGTACTTCTCGGACTTCACACGTGTGTATTATGGCCAGGGCAGATATCAAGGAAAGGTGTAAAGAGGCGGAGAGAGCGGGGAGAGGACCGCGTAACGTCGTTTCGACACGCGGAGTTGAGTTTTAAATGAATTCACGAAAGAGAAATATCTGACTCGGCCTCTTTGCGGAGTTTACTCTCTTTTTCACCCCGCCGTTTTTTTTTCTTATCCCTAACTCGGGGTTGCCACTCTCGGGCAGCTTACTCACGAAATCCTATAGCCTTCGCGAGCCTCTTTTTTTTCCTCTCCCTTCATCTCCTTATTCGCGAAACGCTTTAAATAGTAACCGTGCCAGAGGGGCAGTAAAGTTCCTCGCACTCACTCTTGGCCGAGCTATAAGGTGCAATAAAAAAGTTTCAACCCCTTGTCCCCTTCCTTTTCGCTTCTTCCTTTTTCTTTCTCATTCCTCCCTCCCTCCATCTCTTTCCTTCCTCTTTCTCTTTTTCGTTCACTCTGCACGACCCGTCATGGATAATTCAAGCATTTTAAGAATTTTCACAGTCGCCCTCTTTTTATGCGTCATACATACGTACCAAAAGCTGGCTCTACTTCGCCGACTGTGATCGACTTAAATTTTTAATATACGTGTACGGGGACTCTCGCCTCGAAATATTTTCGCGCGCCCTCGAGCTTCCCGAAAATTCTACACAGATTTTTCCAGACAACCTTCCTCAACTGCGACTGAAGTACATTTTTTTCTTATAAGATTTTTTTTTCAATTTCTTTTCTCTAGTTTCTAAAAAATTACTTCCATTTTTATTTTTATTTTTTCTATATCTATTAACTGTCAGTTTTTTTCTGACAGTTCGTATACAGACTTGCCCATACATTTTTTACGTTTCTCATAATGCTGAAAAGTTTCAAGACTCTCCGATCTCTCACTCCCCCTTTTCGCACTGCTTTACGCCCAAATATATTTTATTACGCTCGGAGCATTTCAGATTTAGTTCTCAATTTTTTCCGTCTTGACCTCTTTCCATTAATTTGCCAATAAAGTGCATAATGACGGAACGCGCGTTGTATAGAAAAACAAAAATGTTCATTGTACAATTTTCCACAATTAATTTAAAGATGATAGCACAAATTTTATTTTTGCAAGAGGAATTTCGCACACGAATTTGTTCTTATATTGATTTATATAAGTTTACCTTATGTTAATGATATGTTGTTTACAGAAGCGTGTTCGTATACTTGAAAAACACGAGAGCCGGAAAGTCCGTTGCAACGTCTTTATGCGATGTGTGCACGGGGATTATCCGTTGATGAATGAATGCAGAACGCGGAAAAGGGGAGAAAGTATATGTGTGTAACGCCTTCAGAACCCTTCTATGAAAATTCCACTGCCTTGTATCCAGATCTCGAAATAATTCTCCGGCACGTTCGCGTTCGTAAAACCCTTCGTTTCATACGGAACGAAGTTATACTCGTGCGCGCAACTTCAATTTATTATCCCTGCGAGAAATATGACCTCCTGTTTCTCAAGCTTGGATCTTTCGATCTTATATCCCTGGATTTCCAGATTCAAAGCACTCGGTTTATCCGCCAAATTATTCAAACTCATGATTGTTTGCCATTTGAATAAATTTACTGGGGAATTAGAAACATTTACCATACAGAAGACACTTCTCGGAAATATTAGGTCACGGTCATTTTTTTTAAATCAATTTAAAATAAGGAATTAAAAGCAATAAACAAAAATTGTTCATTTCAATCGTATTAACATTTATCATTTTTAGGCACTTGAAAACATATAAATATATTTCAAGGGCGTTTAAACAAATTGAGAAATGTCTAATATTTTCAGAAATTTTTTAAATGACATATATTACTTTTTTTTTATAAAAGAGATTTTATCATATTATTTGTGTAGGAACGTTTAAATATGTTATTGTCCCTTTCGTTCGCAAGGGAAATGAAATTATTCAAAAATTGCGAATCGAGGAATTTTCTCGAAGCGAAGGGAGAACGAGAAATCGTCGGGATCGCAAGCCGGGCTCGAAATGAAATTCGCGTCAAAGATAATTGTCACGCGGTGACGGTGTCACTCAGGAATCGTGGGGATTCGTCCTCTTTTCTGCATTTGCTCGGGATGTTTCTTTTTTTTTCGCGCATTTTTCTCGTCGCATGCAGAAAAATCCTCGATTCGTACAGAGAATGGCACACGTCACGCATGCGAAGATATGAAATCGACGAGGAAAGCGTGGAGGAGAATAAGAGAGAAAGTAACGTATTACGAACCTAGCTCGCTCTCATAGGCTACGTGACCAAGTTGCAAAGCATACTGAACTTTTTTCTGTCTCCACGTCGCTCGTTCTCCCCGATTTGCGCTTATCCTGGCTTGGCAGGTGTTAAAAGCTGTCTATTCCGTTTATCACACCCCTACTTTCTCCGATAACTTCGCACACTACTATATATGTATAAAAATTAATGAAAAAGGTTAATCATGCTCCCATCAAATTTATATCATAAACATTTTATTATGTTAACAAAGTTTTTGTGTACAATGAAAAAATTCTATATAATATTATCTGATATAAATTTGATAATTAAGCTCAACTTTGAATGTCATTAATTATTTTTATGCACAAATATCTGCTGAAATAAATATTAATACCTCTCTGTAATCATTTTGAAAAATAATATATCTATTTTTTAAATATACAAGTAATCATTGTGTTTTCGTGTGCCAATCGTAAAAATTTATCGCAAGAATCGTAAGAATAAAAATTTGAATGTCAAGTACTATATGAAAAGATATGCGACTGAACAAATAACTAGCATGATCGAACTACCTTTAAAGTATTTAAAAAGTATCCGAAATTTATATCAAAAATCGTCATCTTATTTTGTAAAAATCACTGTACTTTTGGTAGATGGTAAAAGACGACTGATTTATTGCCAATGATAATTTATTATGACGCGAGTAAATCGTAGATTCCGAAAGCGCGAGTGCACTTCGTCGAGTGTTTTGATTTACAGTTGTGTTCGTTAATGGTAGACACGATGTTCGGGCGGTTTGCTGGTCAAGGGGACTAGGAAGGGTTTGTCGAGTTGCATCTGTATCAGAAGTTGGTATGATATTGGCTTTGGCAGGGCGGAGAGTAAGAGAGAGAGAGAGGGAAAGAAGCAAATACATGGTTAAATGGACGCAAGAACAGGTACAGAGACGGAGAAATATAGGGAGAAAGGGAGAGAGAGAGAGAGAGAAGGAGCCCTTTCTCGGTAGGAGCTCGATTCTCGGTATGTACCGAGTGTACGAGAGTGTGTACACAGCGTGTACAAGCATCTCTCGTCGAAGTAAGCACGCCCGGAGTGCGGAGAGCCCCGATAGGACGGCCTGGGAATTTCGTAACGTTTGGATGATGAGGAATACAGGAATGGCACGATGAAACTAAGCAAGAATGTGTACGCAATAGGACTGATTGTGTGCTCAGCCACAAACATCGATGCACGATGCTCTTTCTCACCCTGCATATACATCTCCTTCTTCGTTCCTTCCTTCCTTCCTTCCTTCCTTCTCTCCCGCTTTTCGATTCACTATCTTTGTTCCTCCATATCTTCAGCTCGTCGCTCTCGCTTCATCGTTTCGCCCTCTCGCTCTCCAACTTTCGTTATGCGTGGCCGAATTCTCGTTGCTCGACTCCCGTCGTCGCGTTTGCTGTCTGCGTACACAGATCCACGTTATCTTCCCGTCTTCCAACTCCCACCCCTCTCCATCCTCTACTACCCGCTACCCATTCTCCGCAAGGCAAATTGCACAAGGTAACGACCGAAGGCAAAGCAATAATACTGAGTACTGCTTTACGAGAAATTCGAGAGAATTGCCCCTCCTTTCTCCAACTTCAATTATGAGATACACGCGGCTTTAACGGGCAGAAAAATAAAGTTAATCAGATTTTCATCGTCCGGGATGAGATGAATTCTTCTCGTGTGGCTAATTACGAAAGTCGCATTCCGACTGCAATTCGGTACGTTGAAAAATAAATTGGCATGAACCGTGCCAATGTGACACTCTGGTGAGCGAGATTTCGCCGGTTATTTTGGAGTTTAAAAAAAAATGTTGGCTGTAATTTTTGTTTTTTTATTAAAATAAAAAACGAACGAACCGAAGGACAGCATGAAATTCTAAATATTCCGAGTGAGTTGAGTTTTCAATTGCGACGAGAGAGAAAAAAAAATCACTGATGAAGAAGAAAATGTAAATATGTGTTAATAACTTTTATTAAAAAATCGAGAACGATATTTCACTAAATTTTATTCGATGCATACCAAAAGCAATATTTGATGGACTGAGACGATGAATGATTTTTATCGTTGATGTTTTTTCATAAATTTTTAAAAAATATAGTATTTAAAAAATGGTGAAACGAGAGTCCGAACGAAAAGAGTGATTTTACTGATATGAATGTTTGTGTAAAGCACGAAAAGGCAAATAAGGGAAGAACGTAATCGCGGGAATGGCGAAAAGGTATTTTGGTTCATGTTCGTGCGTCAATATTGTCTATGAAGGGTCCTGCGGGAGAGTCCAACGCGGAGAGACGAGAAGACGGGAATAAAAAGGAGAGAAGGGTAAGGGGAGAAGGACTTGCCGTACGTTTAATTAACGCAAAATCCCATAAGCCGCTAATAGCCGTAACGGCGGGACCGCACGGGCAGACGGAAAGAAGATGGAGAGAAAAATAAGGCGCGGAGTGGGAAGACGATGCAACGCGGTGGCAAACGAGATACCGCGGCGAGAGAAGGCGAGGTCCGCGGTGGAAATAAAGGGGAAAAAATGGTCCTTCGGAGTCTCGTGGAGCCGAGAAAGCTCGCGCGCGATGAAAAAGCTTTTTCTGTGTTTTCACGGAGCTGGATGAAAGAGAGAAAGCGAGAAAAAGCGACGACGGTGAAAAAAAAAATAAAAAAATAAAAAAAAATAGAGGGAAATGTTGTCTCAGCCCTTAATTCGGTAATACGAATATACGTCGTTGTATCCGAGCTCTCGCGAGAGGATCTCGTTGAGCTTTTCCGGAGGAAAAGCCTTTCGTGGCTCCGCTTTCCTTCTCGCGGTGCTCCGGACGAAAGCTCGTGTTCCTCCCGGTGCTCGTAGCCTCTGCGGTTTCCAGAGCCTTTCCGACCCTTTCTCATAATAGACACGCGTCCAAACTCCGCTCTCTAATTACGAAATAAAGTGCCTTCTCTCTTCAGTTCCAACACTACATTTTTTTCTTCTCTTTCTCGATGTATATATATATCTTCTTTTGTCAAAAATTTTCCTATTGTCTCCAATTTATCGTCATGAAATTACAAAAAATTGATCTTTCGAAAGTTTTAAGTTTACGCGGATCATAACTTCTCGATCATTTTAATTGCAAATTTATCATTTTTTGACAAAGTTTTATTTTTTGCATTCATCTTTGCTGAAAAAAAGACATGTAAGAAAAATTCAGACGTACACATTACATGAATCTAAAAGACTAAAAGTTAAGTCATGTTTTTATTTTTGCAAGACTGGAGAAAATGGAGTTTTTTTTCTCATGTTGCATCGCACGACTATATACCGGACATGGAAAACACCTTAAGCTCGAGTTTTTGCTTCGATTATTCTTCAGGATAATATGCGGGGAAGGGCAACGTTTCTCGATAACGTAAACAGAAGGGCAGGGGATGCGAAAGGAGTGAGAAGCGGGAGAAATGAAAAGAGAGGATAAAAATGCAGAAGTCGGAGAAAAAAAGGGAAGGAAGGCCATGTGCTGCGGCGTATATACAACGATTTTTCTCGTATCTCTTGCGTTTTTACGACGGAGGAACACTCACTTTGCATACTTTTTACCCAGGTGTGCTCTCCCGAGAACGCGTATCACGATATGTAGTTTAACATACGTGTATAAATATTTTATGCATATTCGCCTGTATATGAAAAGTCTTCGGTTTACGTTTGCAAACAGGAAAATGCGAAAGACTCCGGACGATATCGCCTTGCGGAGACGTCCAAAATAGCGAATACACGCACGCCGGAGAGCTTTTTTCCTCCATTCCGAGAGTGCATTATTTTCTCGTTCGATCGAGTAACCTGAGAATGTCGCGCGTAATAATTTTAAATAGCCCAATGAAAAAGAAAGAAAAAGTTTCTTATCTTTTTACGTATTTTATATATACATATTTTTTTGTAAGCTCACATGCATTTTTCCACAAAACAATGATCGTAATACAAATCGAAATTGTTATCTACTTATTATTATATATAAAATAAAAGGTTTTGGTGCCGTCATATATACAATCAGTCGCTTGAAAAAAATGATAAATTTATGTATTTGCACCATGCCATTTTCCGTTGGTGAGAGTGAATATCATTATTAAAAATTTCAATAATTTTTCAATGAAACGACAAAAAGTAAGGTTTTTATCAATTTTTTTAAGGATGTTGTGTTCAAAAACGAAAATGATGGAAATTTTTTGAAAATTTTACATAGTACTACGTAACTTCTCTAGAAGATTGTGGAAAAATTTTACGACGATTAGGAAGCTCCTCATTGTTAAAAATGGCTATTTTTTTGTACCTTCCCAGTAAGAACTCGTGTCAGAAGTTACAATTTTGTATAATAAATATCTCAGTAACAAGCTTTCTAATCAAAGTGAAATTTTTCACTGATCTTTGTACAGCGTCAAAGAAGCTTTATCTAATAAAAAAAAATTCATCATTTTTCTGTGCAATCGCATAGAGAGTATACGGAAAGAAAAAGTCCGAGAAAAATTACCATGCTGTCTCTATAAAGCTTGTGCAAACGACATGTATAGGAAATTTTCTGAAAAATCTACGAAAAATTGGTCTAAAGCGTTAGAATTTTCACCGTGCAGCACGGTAAAATTTCCTATACATGTCGTTTGCACACGCTTTATAGAGACAGCATGGTAATTTTTCTCTCGGACTTTTTCACTCCGTGTAGACCTGTCATTGGATGACCTTGAATTACAAATATGTTTTTTTTTCAGTCGATCAGCAGCAACTTTTCTTAATAAATTTTTACCCTCAAACGACTTTGTATGGGAGAAAAACGTTGTCAAACTTTTGATTTTTGCTCTACGGACTCAACACCTTTAACAGATAATTAAGGAGGTATTAATGTATCGTTATCGTATAGTATCGCGCATTCGTCTTACGTGTAAAGTTGAGGCAAAAATCATTAAATGAAATTATTTTCAAGTTAATCTGATGAAAATTAATATTAATATTCCTTGATGGCATATTAAAATATACGTTTAAAATTTAAGAAAGATTTATCGTAGAGATGTCGAGATATTCATTGTGCAAAGTAACAACTTTTAACACGGGGTCTTATGAGAAGTCACAAAAAAAATTCTATTTTCAAAGATAAATATCTCGATTTGCAGACGGTGGAAGTTATTGAAATTTCTACACAAGTTACGTATCACACATCTCAATATGTGCCAAATGTAAGCGAAAAAAGTTGAAAAATAATTTTAACGTGAGAAACGATAATACCTCCTTAATAGTTATTTTTTCGATTGGAGAAAGTTATAAAACGTGCGTGGGACATTGAGCCGGTTTGTGCTCGGGAGAATCTTACTTTGAATTATCTCGGAAAGTTGCAGAAATAAACGAGAGAGAGAGAGCGAGAGAGGCGAAAGGAGGAAGAACCGTGACGAAGAGAAGAGAGATTCATAAGGACGAGATTAGTGCCATCCGTAACGCTGGGATCGCCACTTGGAGGAACGACGAGCTCTATTTGCTTTGCAAATAAATGTTATCTCTCGCTCGCTCCCGAGCTTGCGGACGTCGACGAGCGCAGCACTTTCGTCGTCTCTCTCGGTCGTTCCATCCGAAACAATCGGGGCCGTCCCTTGAACGTAGTAACTCCACTGCGTCACCGCGACGGTGCACGGACGAGAGGGCGCGCGCACACACGTGGCGACTACTTTGAGCTCGTTCCACACCCCCCTCGCGCCCCGACCGCTCGAGTGAATCTCCGACACGTCGAAAGCCCTAACAATCCGTCCTTCCTTCGTCCCTTGTTAACCGGCTTCGCGCTCACGTGTCTCCCTCTCTCTTTTCGTCCATCATAAATATGTATGATCCGGACGTACGTACGTAACTATAAACACTACCGCGTCTTACACATATACTTTCCGCCCTCTCTGTCACTCCCTTTCTCACTGTAGAAATTTCATCTCCCTTTTACTGTTTACCTGTATATATTCTGTTTATTATCTGTATATTTATATATAAAGTTACACATATGTGCATCTAGACGTATGTATATCTATTTGTTTACACTTTACGTTTAAACGTGCACACACGTTTGAAGAGAGCGAGTGCATACACGAAGAGCCTGTACGTAGGATAAAAGATATACGGCGTGCCGGAACGCTTTTGTTGTCCAGACGCGAGCTTCGTTATAACGCACTCTCACTGTAATTTTATGAAATTTCGAGATAAGCATATAGTCAATGAAATTCATTGAAAAATTAAGAAAAGAAATGAGGAGAGGCTGCACGAGATTTTTGAAGAAATCTTTTGGATATTTTTAAAGAGAGAACGCACAAATATTATTTCTGATTGAGAATAAATATTCTCGGGAGGAATTCGTGAAGGAGCGAGTGGAAAAAAGACTGATTAAATGATATAATTATACTATACTAAAATATAGTATGATTATTTTTGTTCAAAATTCTTTTTGTATTTATCTTCGTCTTGTCTCTTCCTTGCTTCTTTATGAAATTTCGAGATAAGCATATAGTCAATGAAATTAATTGAAAAATTAAAAAAAAAGGAAAGGCTGCACGAGATTTTTGAAGAAATCTTTTGGATATTTTTAAAGAGAAAACGCACAAATATTATTTCTGATTGAGAATAAACATTCTCGTAATTTAATTCTTGAGAGAGAAAGAGAGTGGAAAAAAGACTGATTAAACGATATAATTATACTATACTAAAATATAGTATAACTATTTTTGTTTAAAATTCTCTTTGTGTTTATCTTCGTCTTGTATCTTCCTTGCTTCATTTTAACGTACGCGAATAAAGTAATTACTGTATTTTTGTTCACTCTTGCTTTTGCCAAAATGGTCTTTAGTGCCACGGCGTAATAAACTTATTCATTCATTCTCTCGGTCCCAACCGTTCTCGTTGACATAAAATTATTTTTAATGCGTCCAATTAGAAGTCGGTGTATGGGGTACAGGCCTGATTTTGCGCCGAAGACAAATGAATTTAATAAACCGAGTTAGTGCGCCGGAAGTGAGGGAGAAAGAGAGCGCAGGTTCGCCGAGAGTGTCGTTACGCGGCATGTGGGAGCGACGTGAGTTCGTCCTTTCCGGAATGTATACGTGCGCGAATCATCGAGGAGGACTCGCGTATCCTCGTTTCGTTTACCAGCCTCTGTCTCTCTCACTGTTTATGATTCGTGTACTCAGCTGCTCATCAACCCCTCTCTTTTCCGCCCCTTATTCTACTCACTTCCGTCCCATTCGACTTATCGTTTTTCTTATCGTTATTCCGAGACGTTTTCCTGGAGAGACGTTTTAAATTAAGAAAATTGTAGAAATGAAGAGATTTCGTTAATAATTGTTCACTTATACAAAGTCAAGTGAACTTAAATTCAAAATTCTTTATTTAAAAAGACTAGAAGAACAGCAAAATACCAATTTAAAAATGTCTTATAGGAAAAAGCGGCTGCGTTGTTGCTTTTAAAATTGAAAAAATTCCAAAAATTTTTCCGAATTTTTGAAGGGTTTCGATGTTTTTTAAAATCTTTAAATCACGTGATAAATTTTAAGGTAATTGATATATTAACTTGGTTAATCTCTACTCAAAAAAATTTAATGTGCTGCTTTGTAAATAATGACTTTGATGTTATAATCATTTATTTCGACTTGGAAACATTTTCAGGAATTTCGTAGAGGACACCAAAAGATATCGCCATTTGAAATTTTGAGATCTTCATATTTTCGATTCTCGAAAAATCAGGCTGAAGAACCTCGAACACGCCAAATTTTCTTAGCTCACTTTAATTACAACTTAACTTATACGTGTAATAAAGTGAGAATAACTTTGCAACTGAAATTTTTATTATTTATATAAAATATACCTGGACAAATATACCTGAATAGTTCGGTGATCGTAAACATAAGGAAAAGGGAAAGTTCGTTGAGCATAAGAAGAACAGCAAAATATAAATTTAAACATATTAAATAAGAAAAAGCAGCTGCGTTGTTACTCGTAATATTATAATAATAATGCATACAGAGTAAAATATTGAATATAAAAAATTATAGTTATAAATCGATAACATAAATCAATTTTTAAACATATATATATATATATTCTCTAAAAAAAACCACAGAAGAGCGATTTATTTTCTGACGCGAAGTATATAAAAAATTGCGGTTACAATCATCAGACTTTGTATATGTCCACGTCGAAAAAAAAATGAACGAAAAAAAAAAGAAACAACTGTCTAGTCCCTAGACTTTTGCACGTATCCTCGGCAGCCACGCCACTGGCACGCATGCGAAACGCAATTTTTGAATAATGAATAAATATGTGTACAGGCTCTCTGTCGGGCGATCGCGTTGACGGAGCGGGCGCGCGTTTATTTTTTCGTTTTTTTTTCCTCTTCCAATGACAAGAGAGCGTGCATCGGGGCGTCCCTCGCCCCGTTCCGCGACATAATATTTATTTATATTTTTATTCCAGGACATATGACAAACGTAAACCGCAGTTAGCTCTCTTTGCGGACTTTTCCTTTTTTTTTTAAACCATTTTTGGCTTTTTTTTCGTTCCCGTTTTATTTCGCTTTTCGGGGGGGGACGAGTTAGAACGGACGCGCTCGTTCGTGCGTTTTCCCCCGAGTCTCGCCTAACGCTAACGCACTAATGGGGTTACCGGCGTACCATTCCACAAACTCGCTCGTGCATCGGCCGTGTCAGCCAGCGGTAAATTTGTCCCAGCTAACTCGCCGCTGTGTTTTCTCTTTTTTCGCTCCATCCGGATTTTAGTCCAGCGAACATTTTTTTCCCGCGTGTTATTGCAGTTATATTCTCTTCTTTTTGGATGCGAGCATTTTTATAATGCACGAGGAATGCTTTTTGCGATAGTTCCGATATGTGGAAATAACGTGCGTGCGTGTACCAGGATCGAGGATCAGCGACGCGTGTCCCGATCGACGCGAGGGGCTCGAGCCACGCGAGCGCTACGAATTTTCGTTACGAACACGCGAGTATCACACACGCGTGGAGTTTACTATTTTGACGTAACTCACGATCTCCAAGCTCGCTTGATTGAAGATCGATAGTTCGTGCATTTTGTAATCCAGTCATTTCCAAATTAAGATATACGACAGCAAAATTAATAAAAATTATGTCTGCTGTTTAAATATTCGACATATGGAAAGAATTCTATATATGAAAATTGATTAAATTTTGGTTTCGTAGTAGTAACAGTTTGGAATTTTGAAGATTTTTCATACTTTCTGATTATTTTTGCCTATCAAAATCAAACAGGAGTATGTATAATTTGTTAATTCGAGTAACCGAAAATAATATATTTTTTCAATAATATTGACTCAGGTTCATAGTTCATTTTTTACTTTTACCGCTTTTTTTTTGACATGTTTGAATTGATATTTTGCTGTTCTCCTAGGTGTATACTTAATACAACTTCGCATAATGCTCTCTATTTCGATTAATTGATTAGAGGTTTCATCTCTTTTTTAATATAGAATACATTCGCACCGACATTATTTTAAAAGTATTTTGAAACGATATTAGTAGAGAAATAATTGAAAAACTAAACTATTCACCTTTCGTATGATTGGAAATTACACTGGAACTGACACTCAATTGAACTTGTTGAATTTTTGAGAAATGTTTTCCGGTAACGAACTACCTAGCGAAACCCGACACGTCTTACCCCAGCACTTTAACCAGCCTACTGATTCCAAATTGCTTCATAAAACCGAATAATCAAGACCATGTTCGGTTTTTCACTCGAACTTGACCGATCACCATGGAAACAATAATGACCGAGGGATTAACGAAAATTTGAAAATTTTTTTCCTCGTTACGCTCGACGAATTTTCTCTCTTTTTTTTTAATGTTTACGATACCCGAACTATTCAGGTATATTTATTTAGGTATACTTGGTATAAATAATAGAAAATTGTACTGTAAGTTCTTTGAGAAAATTTAACGTGTTCAAGGACCTCCAGCTTGATTTTTCGAGAATAAAAAATAGGAAAATCTCAAAATTTCAAATAGCAATATATCTTTTCGTGTCCTCGATGACATCGACTTCATAATAGGTAATTCGTGCAAATTTTTGCAAGACGAAATAAATAATTTTTGCATCAAGGTTATTATTTCCAAAGCAGCGCACGTTGAATTTTTTTTTTAATGAGTAGATTAGCCAAAAGTCAATGCGCTCTATTCCGATGAATCGATTAGAGGCCTCATGTATTTTTTAATTTAGAATATTAACGTTTGGAATTTTTCTTATGTGTCACAATAAAATTTCGTGAGTTTGTATACATTAAAAGTATCGGTGCTTATGTACAAAATGCTAGAATTTGTACGTTTTTATTTTAGTAAAAATTCGATTATATAGAAATTGGAGCAATATTTTTCTACTTGCGAAAAAAAAACTGATGTAAACTTTTTCTGGGGAAAATAATATATACGATGGATTCGCAAAGAAATTGAAATATTTACCATTGTAAATACTATTATTCTATTGCATATTTCACTAACTACGCTATACAATAAAATGAGCATACGGTTTTGATACTATAAACCTTCCGATCTACCATATATTTTTCCTTTAATTTCGGCCAATTGATAAAAATCCAGTTCTTGTACTGCACTTATATATACGTGAAGCAAAACAAGATCGCGATGAAATTTTTTTTTGTAAAAGCTTCGAATTTTTTCGACCAAAGGAAAAATTAATTTCCCCTGAATAGAACAAAATTCATAAAATGAAAACACGTTCATTACCGAATGAAAAAAGAAAAGAATATTTAATGGAATTGCGAAACTCGATCCGGGCCATTCTCACGCTCGCAGCCCCCCCGAAGGGTTTTCCAATATACACATTTCGTCTGGAGAGAAAAAAGAGGCTGAACGGGGGATAACGTCCGATGCAAATCTCCGCGAAACGGGCAATCCCGTATCCGCGGTAGTGCATTGAAAAGCGGTCGGATGAAAATACAAGGGAGTCTCTCTCGAATTCGGTCTAAGAGGGAGTGCGTAACGCTCGCCGTAGGTTCGAACGAAATCGAGCTCGAAGAATCGTTTTATTTAACGAGATTCGTGAAGAGCTTCCTCGCGGATCCCGGTGAAAACTCGTCGGCGCTCGTGCGAGCTTTTTGCCGCGACTGGTAGCTCTTTGGATCGGAATCCGAGGCTCTCGACCAATCGGAGTTTCGGGAAAGGAAAAATCACGCGCGAATACGCGCCGTGAAAAGCGGGAGGGAAATGAACGGCGCGAGGCTCCGAGGCTCGTTCGTTTTAACGAGAAGTAACGAGTTATTCGCGGCCTGCGGAGAAACGCCGAGTACCCTCGACCCCTCTCTTGTTCTTTCGCTTCGACTCGGGCGGCGGACGACCGTGCCAGCTCTGGGGCAAAGTTACCGCGGAGATAGAGCCGCGGCCTCCGGGGTGCACTTGCAACGGTGCATCGCGCCAGTTGCACCTCGATACGGGGAGAAAATGAGGGAGATGGAGAATAGAAAAAAAGAGCGAGATGTGAAGTGAGCGAGAACGAAGAGCGAAAGAGCGCAGAATATTGGCGAGAGGGCGCGAGAGAGAAATATAACGATTTGCGAGCCGGTGGAAAAGAATATCAGCCCCGGCGAGAGAGAACGAGGAAAAGGAACGAGAACGAGAGCTTTTTGTATTATCGCTTTAGGAGAAAAGCGCTATTCTACCACGTCGATGAACGAGTTTGCCTGCGGGGCTTTTTCGTTTTCCCAATCACCCCGATCCACCCCCCACGAATATACAATATATATATATATATGTATATATCTATATGCATACTTTCTCCGAACTAACTATACGTGCATGGATGCGTGTACGTACATATTTATGTCTGAGATGCCTCGGGGAATATGGCGGTACAATGCAAATGCACCGCCCGCGATACCGTGAGTGAAAATTTTTTTTTTTCCTTTTTTTTCCACGTTTTTTGTATAACTTCTCGTCGTGTGCGAACCTTCCGCGGGCACCGCTGTTTCGACTCTAATCTCCACACTCGCATACTGACCGAAAAAATGCTGGAAAAAAAAGTCAAACTTTCTACTAGCCAGGGACACACATTTTTATTTACTACGCTTTCCCATTTTTTAAAAGAATTTATGGGTTTAAATAACCTTCAGGGGTATAGCCATACATGTAGCTTCGCTTCGAGAGAAATGCTGAAAGGTAGAAAATTTGAATATAAAAAATTATAAGTGTAAAAAGTAAGGGGGGGAAAAGGGAAATTGTTTTTGTGACGCTTGTGTAATTTTTTGTCTTGATGGAGGAATTGATCGATCTATGTAGAGAGGATCCGTGTCAAAGTTATCGCGGAAAATCACGGAGCAGATGTAACCGAGCGCGAGGTTTTTTCATATTTTATTTTTAATGGAAAACTTTGGCAGGATGTGGAGAAATAGCAGCCGATCGACCGGAAACGAACCTTTGAGTGTTGAAATGCATGCGTAACGTTTTATTGTTATTTATTTATTTTTTTCGACAGGCGATGACCGGCGGATGATGCCCGTTAACGATTTTGCCCGAAGTTATTCGAAGCCTTTGTACGCGAATACGCAAGTGAATTACCGAACCGTCGTCAGAGTTTCATCGTTCGTACGATTGTCGTTGCTGATGTCAATTTTTTTTCCGCTCCTGTCCGAAAATTACATTTTCGAAAAATAAAAATTCTGGCCAGAGAGCTTTTGCCGAGTGCGTGACAACTTTCGCGAAAAAAAAAGAAATCTTCCCTCGTTTTCGTTTCACCACGCGTATATTTTATTCGCGAAAAAGAATAGCCGATGATAAAACGAATCGAAATAAAAGTATGATTTACGCGTGCGCCGAGTAGTTAGAGCGATTCATAATGCATGATAAAACAGATATCCCATTTGGCGAAAGCGGAAAAGTCGAAGAATTATTCATTTTACAATATCCCAGGACGAATGATTTTCCACCCTGTTATTTATGAATCTGTTTCTTTTTTTCAGCGAATTTTTTTTTTTTTCGTATCCAATTCAAGCGCTCTCGCGTGTATTTTTAACGTTTTAAAATAACATGGGTTGTCTCGTTACTGAATCTAAAGATGAATCAACAATATTATCCTCTCTTGAAAAATTCTCGTAAAACTCATTTTGTCGAAAAATAACGAAAAAAATATACACTGAGAATAAACATTGTTCAAATGCTCAAATTATTTAAAAAAATACATAAAGAAATTTAATTTAAATAACACTACACATTTTCTTAATATAAAAAAATAAATAGTTATCACAACAGCTTGAACGAAAGCACTTTAACTATTTAATATCTATTTTGTACTTTTCAATCATTTTTTTCCTCAAATACGTGAGAAGAAAATGGAGAAAAAAAGATGTCTCGCGAAAATCGTTTATGATTTATTTAAAAAATATTAAATGTTGGAAGAAGATGAGCAAAAACGAAACGTAAATATTTTTCAGTCGAAATACATAGCCGAGGTTTCGAGTTAAAAGCAAAACAAAAACACTTATCCGGACGCATCTCGAATTAAATTTCATGAGAAGAGCTTACATTTTCATGTATCACGGTTGGTAGCGATGTTATTACAGTGTGTAAATGTCAGTCGGTACAAGACTCGCTGATACCGGTACGAAAATGGCAGAGTGCGAGTCGAGGAGGCGGATGGAAGGGAAAGGGAAAGGGAGGGAGAGAGAGAGAGAGAAAGAGAGAGAAACGAACGGACGTCGAAACGCACACGAGAAACGAAACTGCGAACTGTCGTAGTCAGTCGCTCGTTCGCACGAGCTTGGAACAAGCACTTGGCGACCTAATCTTTACAGCCGTCATAAACTCGCGTTTTTTCATAGCGTATTTCCTCCGTATATCTATCCTCATCGGGCGGAGAAAAGCGGAGCCCGCGCGACGACTCGGCTCGAAAGTGTCACAACTGTTTGTATCTCCGCTTGACTGACAGCTCGTCCATTCGCTTTCGCACAATTCGCGAACGCACACAATCGCGGAAATACGCTCCTCACGTACACGCATCTCGGAGAGAGAGTTATATACGTTTTGCACTTGTTTGAAGAGGAAACGGGAGGAAAAGCGGAAAAAGAGAGAAAGCGAGGGGCGAGGGAGAGAGACGAGCGAACGCAAGTCACGTACACGGTGAAATGAATTTTATTTACTCTGCAGATCCGTACTGGAATAAAAATAAAACAGTCGGCTCTGAACAAAAAAAAAAGATCGCGAGACCTTTTTTTCTCCGTGTCGCTCGAATTGTTGCCTTTTTTTGAATTTCAAATTGAGTCTCGTGATCAATCTGTTGACATAAAAATTCTGGTACCGTATCTGGAAATGGTTAAGATTTATATCTCTGTTGACGTTTCGGATGGGACGTCGCTCTGCCATGAATTGAGGATGCCTCGGACGATCGTTAAAAAGACATTGCATAAACAGTTCTCTGTTCGGTGCGAGATAAGCAAAACAAATATTTCAATATAAATTGTGCTCTCTCTCTCTCTCACAAATCTACGATTCTTCTCTTCTCATTTTTCGTACATTCTCTTTATTTCCCGTGTCACATTATTTTTTAAATGTTTGAATTCTTCATGCATTTTTATTATTCGTAATGGCCATTTATATGATAACTACCTTTTTACTTTTTTAATGGGTTTTGTCTTTTTATTTTTTGAAAATTTTCACTCCAAAAATCATGGTTGGTTTACGGTCTCTGATAAAAAAAAAGTTCATCTTCTGTAACTCGGGAGTGCCAGTTTATATATCCCGAAGGGGATGGAAATATGGCTTTTTGAGGGTTCACTCGGTTTCCCTTTGCACGAGTAGCTTGAGGCTATCCAAAGCTGGGCACCAAGGTATAGAGCTATACCTTTCTCGTTGTTCCACCTATCGTATTTCGAATAATTTTCCATTTTCACTCAGGACGAATTCGTTTCCAAGCTGTTTCTCTCCGGAAGCGCGAGAATGACCCCGAAACTTCGCAACGCGGAACATGAAAACATGTGCAGGATCTCCGTAAATGAAAATTCTCTTCGACAGAAGAATAGGCGTTAAGTGTATTAAGAACCAAATGAGGATTCATGAAATTCATCGCGAGATAAAAGAGGAAAGTAAACAAAAATTACTTTTTTTCGATACTTTCCAAATTCAATTATTTATGTTTGTTCTTCGATCTTAAATTTGTATTTACGAAAATTTAATGCACAAAAAGATCCATCAATGTCTCCGAGAGGTACGAACACAGAAAAGAGATGTGACTGGTTTATCTGATTTGCGAAATTAACAAATGAGAAGATGTATAGCTTTTTTTTCTGTCCATCTAAAACAAAAGTTAAGGATAAAAGTTTTTCCTAACCGGAAGAACGGGACAGAAAAATGTTGACATTTTTTTTCTCTGAGAGACGAAACGAGAACAGTGACTTTTTTGTCATGTTACTTCGGTCAGGGTTCTTTGACTACTTTTCGCATCTGGTGAATGAAGGGTCAGTTTATCCACACTGGGTGAATTATTACGCACATGGGACTCCGCAAGCTTTTCCTCCGAAAGGAATTTCGTATATATTCTAAGAAGAACAGATGAAAACTTTGTTCCAGGAACAAACTTTTGTTATTCTATTTTACTTAACTCAAGAAATCACTTTACAACAAAAAAGAACGTGACTAGAAGTCGTATCTTATAACACGAATATCATCCGATCATCCTACAGATTTTCTACGACTCAAATTACATTATTTAATTCTTTAATACCATTTTCTCAATTTAGTACTAAATCTATTTTTAATTCAATTCTTGTACCCAGAGTGCAAATAAAATGTACCCAATATTTTATAAGATGTCAAAGTTTAAAAATATTAATAGTTATTGTACTTTGAAATTTAAAAAAAAATTCATGATCAATACTCCTTTTCGATTCGCCCCCCGATTCATTCATTCGAATTTTCAGCACATCTCTGGCCAGGAAGAATAACAGTTAAGCATGAAAAATAAATAGAGAATTTTTTCGTGCTAATTTCCGGAGAGCGAGAGAGTGTAAACTTTTACTACTTATTTTCGTTTTTTTTTCTGGCCTCTGTCTACGAGCTCTCAGGAAATTGTCCGCGGGTCTGACTCGCACCGGTATTATATAGTTCCGGTTGGAACGCGACGTGAAGAGACACAGAACGAGAGAGAGCGAGCTTGAGTTCGGGCGTTATGCTCACCGCGATGTATTTAACCTCGCATAAACGATACAACCCCGGACGTACGTGTGAGAAAATACAGGAATAGCGGAGAGTATGGCAAAATGGGGGCTCGCTGGTAATAAAAGGTTTATTGCGGAGAAACTTGTGTGTGAAGCTCGCTCTCTCTTCGAAGCTTACTCTCGCTGGAGCTCTCTCGGTCAAAGAAAGAGACACCAGTCGAAAAATAAGTTTTGGCACTATTTTATTGCGGCACTAATAAATTTATGGGCGTTCCTTTGCATGAGCAATTTTTCGAAAGCGTTTCGTCAGAAATAAATTAAGGAAGCGCGATGAATTCTCTCTCCGGGAATATTGTATTTTGTTCTCCAGAAAGAAAAAAAAACACGCGAGAGCTTTCTGCGTGCTTTGCGGCAAATAATAAAATGCGGGATGACGCTTTTTGCGAGATGGATATCTCGAGCGAGGTTTCGCGTAATTTTTTATTCTCCCCGGAAATCGATTGTTTCCAGTAGAGAAATTGAGAGGCAACTATGAGCCAGGAGGAAACCGACTGGGAGTAATACCGGAAACCATAACACACGGTATCGCGTATCGCTTCTTTTACCTCCGCGTTCAACATTTTTACTCGCTTTTATGAAAAATCGTAAAGTAACTCCCAACGTTCATTATTGAATTCAAATTTCGTTAGATATCTCCGTTCTCCAACATTTACCTTATTTTAACGAATTATTTCAATAAAAACAAAAATTGGAAATACAATGTATTAAAATATCTCGGAGAGAATAAATTTCCAATATTTTTTTGAAGAAATTTTTTGTCCAGTCAAATGGAATTCCATGGCAAAATATAATATGTGAGTTTCCAATGAATAAATCGCCGATAACTGTTCTTTAAAAAGAAGCAAAAATGAAAAACACACTCCAAAGTGACATCACCATACTTTTTTGTGATTATTTTTTCGTTTTTGCACACTGATGCACATCGAGAAAAAAAACTGGCACAAAAAATTGATTAATTTGAAAAAATGTTATTTATATAATCAATAGGTTTTTGAAATTAATTTTTATGTTACTGTATCATTTTGTATTATCATTTGTTAATTACTTGAAAATTAATTACTTTAAATAATTGGTTAAAAATTGATTTGTCATTATCATCAATAATCATCTGTAAAAATGCAAACTTCGATATTTTACCGAAATTGAAGCTTTCACGCTTCAAAGTTGAAAATATTAGGTGTAGAAATGAGTTTTAAGGGATTTACATAAAATGACATAACTAAATTGTATAAGACTATCTTGGAAATATTTATGTTAAATTGTTGACATTTTCCTCTGTAATAATCATCAGTTTGTGATTTAAATAAAATCCATTCTTCCAATCCAGAATTTCTTCAAAATTTATACTGTTCTTCTTTGATATCATATTAATATCTATGCAAAATTTAAAGATACTTCACCATGTGGTTATCGAGATAGTTATTTCTAAAAATTGTCACATTTAACATGGGCTCTTATGAGAGATCAAAAAATGCGACGATTTTTAACAATTAATATCTCGATTACTAGATGCTAATTAAGCTTCACAAAATTTAGCATACATTCCGTCGTAATCTCAAAGAATATTTGTGCAAATTTTGAAAAAATTCTTTCTCAAATGATTTTACGCGACTTCTACCTACATACGGAAGGACTCTTTGAAAACTTGCACATATTTTCTCGATTATTAGAAAAAAAAGATTAATTAATTCTAAAATGCGAATAAACTTATATATCCTTTCAAGGATACTGGCTCTTGACGAAGAGAGCAGATGGCCCCTTTTTCGATACGGTATATACAAATTTATCGAGCTATCTTAAATGAGATCTTCGGATAACACGGAATGGTCGATGGTCGTCCGAGCGTCGAGAAACTTCATCATTGGAGTGTATTTGTCTGAAAAGGTGTCGGTGCGGACAGTGAAAGCGATATCGAAGCACGCGCGACCGGATAAAGTCTCTTTCGGCGTAAGCCTGCCGGATAAGCGTTCGCTTTGTCGTTCGTGTTCATCCTCGCATTTGGAGTGGATGTATCTGGGAGAATCGACGTCCCTGGACCCGAACGGATGTCCCCGGTGGGCGCGAATCGGCCCATGTGTCGATGAGCGTATTCGTGCGAGTGTACAGTGTATATTCGAGAACGCTGAATTCGGGCAGGTGATTTCGAAGTGACGCGTCGTTGGCAGATTCCCTCTCTCGCTCGTCGCTTGTCCTGCAACGTCAGGGAGGTTGCGTATATCCGCTGCGTGTGGTTTACCGATACCCTTGCGTTCCCACAAATGCCATCGGCAGACTCCGCCGTGACCACCGTCATTACAATCGGGGACAAAGGGAACGATCGAGAGAGAGAAAGAGAGAGAGAGGGAGAGGGTCGAGAATGAGACGAAATGGAAGTGAGAGAAAATTGGTGAAGACTGAGATAGAGGAAATTGAGTGGGATTAATAGAAAGAGGAAATTTAGTCTTGGGAGAGATAGAGGTGTGATGGAAATGAGACGGACGGAAATGAGAACGACAATAAGCACAAAGCGAGAGAACACGTTTTGGCGGAAACGAGAGAGAGAGAGGCAGATGCAGAAATCGCGAGGGATTTTGTGGAGGTTCGATCAGCTCGAAAGCTGAGGGGAATCGTTGTGGAGCGAGGACAAAGAGATTGGAACGGAGGCTCGGACAAACAAGGCCGTATCAATGTTTCCGTAGAAGTCCGTTTCTCCAGGCGGGCCACCGCCGCCACCGCCGCGCTACATCGATTGGTGTACACATGGCCTCATCGATCCGTAACTCTCGGGTATTTCGATGCACGCGCTCGCAAAAGGGCGAGTTCGCTTCTTAAATTGCTGGAATTACGACCATTCGGCTCGTAAACGAGGGCAACTCATTCGGGACTTCTATCCGGCCGAGGTGCAGAATGAATTCGAATTTTACGGTTGACCATTGAATTCTCCCGGCGAGTTAACACATGCGTCCACTTCTGGACCACTTAACCTGCGCCTCGAGTGGACGCACGCCCATTCTTTATCGTCCACTAAATTTATACGAGAGAGAGAGAGAGCTTACAGCTATACGCACTATCGAGAAAAATGGAGGACATGAAAATTTACAAATCGCCGAAAAAACATAAAAATTAATGTCCTATAAAAAATAAAATATAAATGACCAAGATATTGAAAAACACGGCTCGCAAGACTACTACGATCTTCGGTGACGACAAGGTCTGACCATTTACGGACCTTTACTACTTTCTTCCTTTTATACTTTACTACATGCAGAAGCGTATTTTTTTTCAAATACTTTTTATCATTCGCAAGTAAACCTTTTTATCATAAAAAATGCTTATCAGTGGTAACCAATTTTATTATTCTTCCTTGCATCGCAAACATTTATTAAACAAATAAAACTTACGTAGTAGTAACGAGAAAAATGATTATCAGGTAAAACACAGTTGTATGAATATTTTATGAAAAATTCGTCCAAAGTGTATGTGATAACTATTTTTGGTCAAAGATAGAAGAAAAGATATTTCGTCTCGAATACTAATTGCAAAGAGAATATTTTTGGGCTCGGCGTAAATAATTTGGAAGATAGAGAGAATCGTGAGAGACGCGAGAAGCAACAAAGCAGCCCTCTCGGAGCGGAGAACGTCCCATTACTTTAATGACATCAACGATGCATAATATCGGGGGCGGCGAGAACAAGAGCGCATCTGGGAGGTCGGCAAGGGTGGGAGGAGATTGGGAGAGAAAGTGTCGGGAACTGCATTGGGCTTAATGCAAACTGCGGTTACACGGAGCGAAAGTACATGAGCCGAGTGCGCCAGCGGGGCTGTCTGCCTCGCTACCGGAATCCTTGCAAACAGAATAGGCAAGCGAAGTCCTTTGTACGCCCAAAATCCTCTGGTAAATACCTTTCTCCTCGTCCCTTCCTCCTTCGTCGGCACTCGCGTGATTATCAACGCGTCGGATCCATAATGCAGGAAAAACGATGCGCGATTAGCCACTCACAGCGCCCAAAAGCCTCCGATATTTAGCTAAACAGCTCGAATTTACAAGCCAACGCCAAAGAACGTACATTGTAAGCCTGGAATGGCGTGCTACCGTGTCAATTACAAATTCGAAAGCTTTTATTTCCCTACATTGATTCAGACTTTTCACATTGTACATTTTCACTAATGTAATTCAATGAAAGCATTTTTTTGTATTCTATTACTTAATAAGGTGCTTTATGTTGTATGCTTGATAATTCCGTATCACAGTTACATAAATTGATCAAACTTCGGTCCGAACGATGGAGTAAAGTCATCGAAAGCAATGAAGATTATTATCAGAATTAGATGTGTCTTTGATGGTTTAGAAAAAAAATGTTTAAATTCCATTAAAAGAGGTACCTTTTAATTTGTACATCTAATACATGGGAGGTCTTTTTCCATCAGTAGTTTTCAATTTTAGTTTAAAGTAAAAAAAGCCTGTTAGCGATAGATGATTAAAAGAATTAAAAGGGCTGGAGGAATATTGGTAAACTTTGCAACATGGAAAACAAGGGAGAGGTGAAGGTATGTGTACATTACGAACTATCGAGTGTAAAGTTTTCTATGTTCCCGGTGCAATAATCGGGGATGTGTGCTCTTGAATTTTCCAACAATAATAGTTAAAGTACGCGTATACGGGGCTACGATGAACTTCGAAGAATCCCAAGTTCGATATTGTTTCTTCATGCTCGCCCAGTTACCTCGGTGTAATGAAAATTTGTTAAGGCCAAATTGCCATTATGGTTTCACTTTTCATTAACGTGAAAAAAAACAGCAACAAAAAAATACGTTATTTTTTGTTTAATAACAAACAGAAATGATGAAATATTAATATATATTACAAGAGTATCTTCGATTATTTTCAATGTAAAAAAAGTCTGAGGAAACGATTTTTTTCATTGCAAATAATCACGAGATAAGCGAAGCAATTTTTTGCTAGCTCGTGAACTTAAACCAAGATAACTGGGTTTTTATTCGATAAAAACGACAACGATTCAAGGTGAGCTGTAATTTTGTTTATCCGGCACGAAAACAATTGGTCGGCGGGAGAGGAGAGAAAGTTGTGGCTGGAGGGAGAGCATTAAGAAAGTAGAAGGGGCGAAGAGGAGAGAAAAGAGAAAACAATGCGCCCAGGTGAATCTTGTCAGACTTTACTGCGACTCGCTTCTATTTTTTTGCGCTTCTTTTCTATTTTCCCATCTCTTCCTTCCCTTTCTTCCCTCTTTTATCCTCTTTCTTTCTCACTGTCTCGGCCCAGCCTTTCTTTTCCACGAGTGAACCTGTCTCTCGAAAAAGTTAAACGGCCCCGTTTCACTGAGAGATAAACTTTTCCGTCTTATATATTTGCCTCTGCAGCTGTATATTTTTGTGTCCATCCACTCTATACCCTATCGCGGCCGCGATAAACTTTTATATAGGAAGTGTCTGCCGCCGCATCCAGAAATTTTCTCCTGGTAAAACCGGAGAATAGACGTTTCGGTGAAAATTGTCGAGAAAGGTTCTCCGTAATTGTCCCCGAGTTAGAGACGAAAACGAATAAAAGTGATAAGCAATAAATAAAAAGAAATCACACATTTCCCATTTATTCCAACAATTCATTATTTATAAATGAAAAAAAGAAAATTAACTCGCAAATAAATATACACAAGCGACTCTCTTTCGACTTCTTATTCGATGGATTTCACCTCGAGAGCGCAGGAAGAATTATTTTTCCTCGGATCTGCACATGTCACCCGAATCCACGAAACGAGAGACCGCGAGAAAAATAGGAAAGACCAGCAGAGAGAGTTGGTGAAAAAAAAAACAGCGAGGCGAACAAAAAACTTTATCGCCGTCTTCTTTTTTTTTCTTTTTTTCTAAAAGCGAATGCGGTACTTTCGCGGACCGTATAGTTTCAGGACATATTTACCCGTGGAATAGGAAAGATACATTTTAGTTTTGCGTTCGTTGGGGAGCGACCGCGAGGTCGTCGGGCTAAGGCGACGGCGGGGGGTTGGTTTGGTTACGGGACGAAATACGGCATCGTCCGGGCTTGTCTAACCGCGAAGGCTCAGAAGAAGGGTTTCGCCGAGAAGACCAGCCGAGGCTTCGAGATCGAGCGAGAATGAGAGAGAATAAGCGCGCGAGCGCGAGGAACGGGGGAGGGGGGGGGGTGGAGAGGGAAAACGGGAGCATAAGCGACAAAGATGGAGAAAGAAAGCGAGAAGAGGAGCGAGGATCGGGTCCCATGTGCCTGTCACGGTTTTACAAGTCCATAAAAAGAGAAATTTCAGACTGAGTTAAATATTGCCACGCTCCCGTACTGAATTTCAAGCGCGAGACTTCGAGACCCTTCTATATACAAGCAAAGCTCTCCCTCCCTCGGCGCCCCTCCCTCCCTGCTCGAGCTAACCTCCTGTAAACTACCCCCGCGTATATAAACGTTGAGCTTTACAGCCTTGAATTTCGGCTTTATATCTCGGCGGGACGTAACACCAGCGACCGATTCCATAGATCGATATTTAATTTTTTTCGAGCGCACCTCATACGTGAACATAACTTTGAAAAGAAACTTTGTTTTTTCAGTGCTCTTTAATACGTTTTTTAAATGTACACATTGTAAAGAATCGTGATTGAAAAGAATCGAGAAAAACAAATGAAAATTATAATGAATACGAAACAATATTTTGAATCGTAAAAATGAATCAGTGAGTTCATGAATTCCTGCTGATATAAATATGTGTTGAATTCCGGAGAAGAGAAATCGATATTCCTTTAATTTGCGAAGAAAAAGAATTGGATGGTCTGAGCGAAGGGTCGCGAGAGGTTGAACGTCGTACGCGCTCTACGGTAACCGGGTGGAAAAAATATCGTTTTCTCGCTTGATGAAACATGTAGGTACTTTCGCGTATAAATATGAATATATCGGTTAAAAGGTGGCTTTTATGCAAACGACAGTCTCAATGGGGCATAACAGAAATACGGAGGAAGTATATATAGAAGAAAAAAAAATATCTAAGAGCAAAAGAAAACGTTGGTGCGCGCATAATGGTAAGGGGAGAAAAGTGCTCGTTGGGTAAAGATGGCTCCGATCCTTAAAATAGAGAAAGGGAAGGGGAGAAGAACGTCTCTCGAGTGTGTCTCGAAACTCTCGCGGAGAGACGAGACCGGAAACTCGAGAAAACGGTACGCCGGGGAGAGTGAATATACCGCGGGCTTTCCGTTTGTAGTCCTGCTCTCTGTTCTCCGGATGTATATGAACGGACCCTCGCTACCCCTGTTTCGAGAAGGAGACACGACTAAGGAGCTTATTCAGCACAAAAACCGCCTCTGCGGTGAATATACATGGGCCATTTCGGGCCAGATTCGGATTGTCGCCGGAATATTTATTTTTGTTGCTTACGGGGACGCCCGCGACCTTATAAAGTAAGATGCAAATAATTTCTTCAAAAACTTTCCCACTCCGTGTAGCCGACTATGCATGAAAAATATATAAATTTTTCACACAGATATAACTACAGGTCAAACTAACGTTTTTAATAAATTACTCAAAAATTATATTTTATTAAATACCCAAATCCAAAACCATCGGCTCTCGGCATTGTATTTTTTCACGTAAATATATGAGTACATGCTTTTCAAGTGCATATACTGTACGTGAATAGAGAAAGAATGATCTCAGATATGAAGAATCAAAAAATGTGAAAAAATATTTAGAGGAGAGTTAGTTTGAATAAAATATCGTATAAAAAAATGGTGGAGACGAGAAGGTGAGGGTCAGGCTCGATTTGCATGGAATTTCCCATGCGATCGAGAGCGCTTGGCGTTGGATGTGGTGTATGAAGTATAGGCAAGTCGCATTGTGCTTTAAGCGAGCAGTGGTCCGGGTACAATGTGCCTAAGCGTTTCTGAATCGAGAAACCGTTGGCTCCGCTTCTTCGGTCGCGACGGACGAAACAGCGAACGCTCAACTAAACCGGCCAGAGAGAATTACGGGAGTCGCCGGGATACACTGAGTGAGATTGTTTGTGCAGCCGTTTCAGGCCGAGATTCACCAGTCCAGAAAAGCATCCGAGGATTCAATTGGTCACTCTTTTCCTCCCCTTCCCGATTGTTTATACCCTCCTCCTTCCTTATTCTCTTCCCTATATCCTTCTTCCTTTTATCCCGAACATCTCGGCTTACCTCGCGATTTAGCTCTGTGTTCTCCCGGCCCCCACAAATTGCACTTAAAACGAGACAATGCGAAACACCGGTTCCCTTTCGAAAAATAAAATTCCACTTTCAACCTTTTAAGAAGGTTCATGCACGATTGATGACTCGCAGAAGAGCAACTTAATTCTTTTACTCTTTTTCGTCATCATTGTTACAATAAAAATATGTTTTTTCAATTATCAAAACTGTGTGGAGCTTTTTCATACAAATTGATTAGTGTTTAAAACCTTTAAGAATATTTCGAATATTTCCGTAGTAAAATTGTTTGATAGTAGTAGATAAAGCGTATATCGCTATACCATATATTATTTAAACTTGTCGGGCTTAGAAAATTTTGTTTTTCAAGATTCATTTTTAACTTCAGGATTTGTTAATAAATGACGGTACTCTGTAAATATCCTATTTTTGAAATTGATGTTTGGTCATTTTTGCAGTAAGAGACTGCGTAAAAGGATTTCAGAAATAAGTCATTTATAAATTATTTTTTTTCGATAACTATAGGTGGTAACATACTATTCGTCACGTGGCAGAGACCAGTAATGACTGACAAAAGTAAAATTGAAATAAAAAAATTTGTTACTCACTGCTAGTGTCTTGCTTTGGCTGGTTACCCGGCGATGTCGCCCAGTTGACTTTCATCTCCTGGAACAAACGAAAAAATCGGTTGTAGCGTACGTAAAACTTGTCCACATGTGTATTTGCAGAATTCTAGAGACAGAGAAAGAAAGAGAGAGAGAGAGAGAGAAATGTATAAAACATAAGCAACACGGACCTTTAGCTCCTGTCAGAGGAGAAAAAAGATCTCTGCCCCGGTTCACGGGAAAGATTTTCGGTGGACCGGGCGGAGAAAATAATAAGGGAGCTTATCTTATCCGGGAGACGTCTCTGAGGCAGCCGCTCAGAGAAAATCACCGTCAGAGAGAAAGAGAGAGAGAGAGAGAAATAAAAAGAAAAAGACGAAAAATTTTTATAGAGTAAACGAGAAGTAAGGAAAAAGAGGGAAAAGAGACTTCGATCCGTGAGCTCAGCGTGATGGAGTCGATCGCAGATGCGGTAAGGCGCTTAAGGAACCTTTACTTCGTGTGGCGCTTCGTAAAGCCCCGCGTTCAAGACTATTTCTCTCCTCTTCTCTCCTTTCCAGATATGTCTTCTCTTTTTTACCCTTCTGCTCTCTTATTTTCCTCTTTTTTCATTCCATCACATGTCTCGCAAGCTTTCCTCTTTGTACACATGCACCTTACTTAAATCTATGGGACATTTCACACTTAAAATAATACTATATATTTTTTTATTATATAATTGTATATCCGTAACTTTATTGAGCTAAAAGTCATTTTTAAATGCATGTATAATCGTTTTTGTTTTTTACAATTTTAATGAAAAATTTATCATTTTTAATTATTTATTAAAATATATATTATTTGTTTTGATTAATATCCAGCTAACTATTTTTCAGATGACAAAATATTATTTAAAAAATTATATCAAATTCATGAATACATGAGGGAACGTCATATAAGAATAAATTGTATCACGCAAGGATCAAAATAAATTCAACTATACGCATCGCAGTTATTCTGTCTCGTCACGAGGAACTTTCAAGCGTCAAGATCGATCCTCTACTTCGCGACGATAAAAATCTACGCATCATCCGGCCTGAACTTGATTCTCCATTTACCTGATCATCCAAAGCTTTTTGCTTCCCCTAAAAAAAAACGTTCAGAAGAGCATCGATGTTATGGATGTTACGAGAAAAACCCTCGATCCTTGGATATCCGGACCACGAGGACGTCGAGAATGAGAAAAATGGAGAAGTGTTGACACGTGTCCTTCGTAAATGAATCTTCTGTGGGTCAACTAAGACTATTTTTCTTTCTTTCTGTTATGATTTTCTTCTCTTTTTCTCTTGTTATTCTTCTTTTTCCTCTGCTATATATCATTCTTTTCACTTTCTTTCGCATGCTCTATACTCATATTCTATATATACATATATATATATATACTCTATATTTCGTCTCGTGAAGAGGTTTCGCCATTTTTAAAATGGTTGATGCAGGATCAACATGACGGATTTAACCCTCCTCACTTTGAAACTTTTTTTCGCTTCTCCATTTTTTTTCTCTCTTTTTTTTTATATTAATATATAATATCTCGCTCTTCAGATCTTATATGTATGTATATTATTTCGTACCCTTTTCATCTCTCTATCTTAAGCGGCTTCGTAAAGCAGCCTCTTTATGCATTCCGATCCAATTTTCACCCGCAGCCCCTCGTCGGGCGATTTTCTCGAGTCCATCGCGCGAGCTCTGACACGCCGGCTCTTCCTCTGCTCAAGATATTCGGGTTAGATAGCGAAAAGTCATTTCATCCGGGAGCCAGTAATTTCGGGACGCAGGGGGAGTTTATGCCAGCCGGAATTCCCGAAGCGCGAGGATCGAAGTCGCAAGCTACGAATTTTAACCGGGATTGCCTGACGAAAAAATTTCCAGATTCCTCTGAAAAATTTCTCGCATTCTCCGCATAAGGCTCGTAAAGATGATTCGAAAATTGAACGATTCTACCATTTATTTTATGAACTCGAAAGATTCGACTCCGCGGCAAGTCTCACGCTTTCGGCTATCAAATTCTTTTTACATATTTTTATATCATTGCAAAAAGAAAAAAGGAACAAGTGAAGAATGAAATTTTCTTAAAAGAAACATAAACACACTCTTTGAATTAAAATAGATTAAAAATTGTTTACGTATTTATTTAAAAATTACAACGTAATCATATTTTCAAGTATATGAATTAATTTTTTTCGAAACATATACGGTATGGTGCCAGCTTTATTTCAATATTGGGTCACGAAGTAATAATCGAACTTCGGGAGAGCAGGCTTTTTACATTAGAAAATTGAATAGCGAAGGAAGGGAAGTGCGAAGAAAAAGTGGACAAGCCGCGAGGGTCGAGAAAAAATAACAGGGAGGTTAAAATCCATCGAAGGGAATTTTAGGGATGCCAGAAATAACAATAAAAGCATCGAGGCGAAATCGAGGCGTGCGAGTCGGTGAACTAGGAAAACTGCGGTTATTGCGAGGACGAGAGTTAATGGAAAAATTGTGTCAGCGACGCACGGATAACGGTGAGTCGAGGCTCTCTATTTGGACCCTCCTTGTGTGGTTTTTCATGACAGACCGGCAGGAAGTGCTCCACCATTTTACCTGACGTTTTCACACACGCACGTTAATTCAGTCGTTGGATTATACAGGCGTAGAAATAATCAACTGTTGTATGAAAAAGCAACGGAATAGAATAAAAAAAAAGAAAAAAAAGATAGTAACAAAAAACTTTGTTTTTAAAATTAAAAACGACTCTAAATAATTGTAGCAGAAGAAAAATATTGACGAAGTGCGTGAAGAAAAGAGAATGATGGAAAACGTCGATACGTCGATAGCAGCGTGAAGACAGCGGCTGACCACTGCTTGCCGTAACTACTGAAAAGTAGTGACGGAGCGAATGTGAACGGAC
Source organism: Cremastinae sp. A BG-2022a (assembly GCA_030522545.1). NCBI lineage: Eukaryota > Metazoa > Arthropoda > Insecta > Hymenoptera > Ichneumonidae > Cremastinae sp. A BG-2022a. The sequence continues at coordinate 18,044 of JAPYYW010000415.1, read as the reverse complement.
GAGCATGGCGAGTGCCATTGGGGCGAAGAAAGGCAGTTCGAGCACGAACAAGCGCGCGAGAGGGCTAGAAGGTGGAAATTTGCAAGTGAAACTAACACAGAAACATCAGGGAAAACGAAAGAGAAAGAGAGACAGAGAGATGACGTGAGCTGAAAACCACGTTACTCTCGAGACTCACGTTTTAATCGTACTGTATCGAGTCTCACGAGACACGATTCATTGTGATGTTTTTATTTTCAGTACAAGGCAAGTCATTGGGTTAAAAGAACTGAGTTTTTATTTTTCATATAGTATTTTGAGTATTTGCTTTTTATTTTTTTAATCTTATATGATGACTTTGGTATATACACGCAATAATGTATTAACTTTTTTTTATGAAGCAATCTTTATGAAGTTCATGGCAACATCTTAATAGGGTATTTTATAAATGATTTACATTGCTAAAGATTTTGTAAATAATTTTATTAAATTCTTTTATTATTGAAATAAAGATAACTATAGTTTCAAAAATTATTTGACGTTTTAATATATTTTGTAATTTCTGTTTGAGATTATTTTTTAAAGGTTCGTTATATAGCGGAGATGTCTGATAGAAGTGATCTCGTCGAGAATTTTCGTAATTTCATTTATTACCAGCATTAGCACGGATCAAAGGAGTTATTACCTCTTTTAGCGTGGAAATCAAGTCCGAAAAAACGTCGAAATGAGCTGCAGTTTCACGAGTTTGAGGAGAATTTAATGAAAGAGCCTGAAGCGTGGTGCGCTTTTGCGCCGAGTGTAAATAATACAGAGATTCAATTGGTCGTTTCATTTCGTGGAGAATGATGTTGCTGAAAAAGTGTATGCCAAGGGAGATAGAAATTCTCTCTTTTTCTCTCTTTCTCTCAAAGGAATTAATATCAAGGGTGGAAAAGCCCCAAAGGGCAAGCGCGAGAGCGAGCGAGAGAGGGATCCATGTTAATTGGCTGAAATGCAATTAGCGAAAGGTAAACAACGTTCTATGGGAACGCTGGCGCGTTGGTCATTTCGACGTACGCTATTCATTTGTAATTAAATAACGAATAACTCGGCCACTTTCTTTCGTGGCTTATGAAATAGTTAGTGGCGGCCTTTGCACCCCTCGCTCGATACCGCGACGTCAGTGACGACAACCAGGTTATTTATCGTTATTTCCGGCGAACGGAGGAAAAAAAAACGAATTCCTGAGCAGTCCGACCCTCGTATGTTTGTTTCGCACACACGAGCGATGACGAATCGTCCTCATGTCCAGTCACTATCTTGGATGACCTCTTCCTTACAACTTTTTCCTTATTCCCGAAAATCCAGAGAATGATGAGTTCGGAAGTTTGGGAGAAAAATAGAATTCGATGAAAGTTCGAAATCCAAGATATATTATTTGTATGGAAACAATAAAGAAAAGTATGAAAGGATAAATCGACAAAAAAAACCACGTATATACTTTTGAAATAAAAGTCAACAAGTATGCATCTTCGACAAATGATGAAAAATTTTCATGTCATCAGCATAAAAAGAGTAAGTAGTAGAAAATTGTGTATTTTAAATCTTTAAAAAAAATGTATACATAAAAGAATGAAGAAAATATTCGCGTTTTCGTACGAATAAGAGAGCGATGTCGAGCGGTACCGGGGACGGGCCCGCAGCGTGTCCGCAGCAATTTGCAACTTTTAATAGTTAGCTCGGGCTGTTTGGCTCCTCGGTAGTCTGGTGGCGAGCTTGGGAAGCCTCGGCAGTCTCTTCGTCCCCTTTTTTTACTTACCCAGGCTAACTTGGCCCCTCTTGGACTAACCTAATGCCTCGGCCACCGCAACAATGTACCTTTATACTTTATGCAGCCGCGAAAATAAGTTTGTGTATATTGCTCTTCTTAGCAGTTATAATGCATACGCGCGCAGGCTCCTCTCACTCGTGCACTTTCTTTATTGTTACCCGAGGCACCAAGTTTAACCAGACTCGATCAAATTTCTCTCTTGTTCTGTGTTTCTCGTCCTTCATTCCGTTCGTTCGTTACTTTTCTTTTCCACTTTGTTTCACTGTCTGATTTTTCGTTCTCATTTTCTTCCTTCTAATTATCTTTTGTTTCTTTTTTTTTATTATTAATGCCACTGTCTTTTGTACTTTTTTCGTCTATTTTGTTCCCCACATAATTCCATCTCTCTCCCAATTCTTCCTCTCGATCTTTCCCCTCGTTCCCGAGAATTTTTCCAACCGACCTCACATGTGCGCCACTAACTTATTCCCTCCATTTTCCACCTCTCTCCGCTGCGAAACCAGCGCAGTTTCCCACAGAGGAGCTTTTCCCCGCTCCCCCGACTCTGCTCCCCGCCATTCTTGCTAAAGCCGGAGCAAGCCTTTCGCCACTGGCATTCTCATCGTTCCCGCCCGGTCTTCCTTCCTTTTTTTTCTTCCTCACTCTAATTTTTTTATCTCGCATTCGTATTATGCTCGCGCATGCATATATATGTTTGTAAATATACAAGTCCGCGTATTTATAGACAACATTCGAGCGAGAATTTTCGAGCTTCCACTCCAGCTGGAAAGCTTCGCTCAACCGGGGCTCGATCCGGAGAGCCAAGCTCTCTCGTGAAGTGACGAAAAATCCACTCTCGGCTAAAGGAACCTCGTTCCGGTAGTTTATTTCACGCCGACGACGACCGAGAGGATTACTCGGCGAATCGCTGGGACACGCTCTGTGCCAGTATATTCGGCTTTTTTCAGATATTTATTTTTTTTTTCTTTTTTTTTCATCCGAGAAGCATTTATCGTCAGTCTGTCGATAAATGTTGGTGTACCGTAGAATAAAAAAGAATAATTCATCGCCGAGCTATGTGCGAAAAGCTCCAATTCTGTACAGTAATTTGGATTTAAAAAATATATATATATATTTTTTCCCATCGATGAAGCAGTAAAAAATGTCAATTTTGGACGATTCATTGGGCAAATGTTTTTACGCCGCAATATAACGATTTATGAAAAAAGGGGGCCAAAATTTTTCAGGGTCCACTATATAGGAGGTATATATAAGAATTAACGTGTACGAAACATCGATTTGAACTTCCTGAGTTATAAGCGGTGGAAGAGAGTAGAAATCGTACATGAACGATACGCTGGTTAGAAATACCAAGATGGTGCACTCTACGTAGATAGCTCGCATGGAGACGATCTTGCGATATTTATCGTCCTATTATCGTGATTGATGGCCCAAAGACTGGGCTGGAAGATCTCTGAGCGGCCACCGGCCAGTATCTCATATAAGTACGTTTAATGGGGCAAGACTATTTTTTCCCTTCAAGGTAAGAGGCTGGAATACGTGGAGAGAAAGTCGCGGACCTGCGAAAACGACTTTTGTCCCTTCTTTTTCATACAACTTTTTTCCCTTCATATATACCTGCTATATTTAACGTGACAAGGACCAAAACCTCTCTCGTATTTTCGGACCACATGGCCAGGCTATTACGACCCGTTACGTGTTCGCATTTTTGGCAAGAAATAATCCTGTTTTTTTTTCGAGGTGTAATTTTTTGGAAACGATACGAGTAATTTGGTATTGAGTAATTTTTCTTTTTATGTATTAAATTACGTAAAGTAGTATTTTATTGATTGCAAGGTAGAATATTTAATAAGGTGAAACAAAAAAATTGACAGAAAATAATTCAGGGAAACCAAAGGAATCTTGACATCAATAAATCTAGTAATCCATCAAGTCCCTCAGCGTCGAAGCAAAACAGAGGGGTGAGAAGCTTTTTTTTGTTACTCACGGCCGCAATTTCGTGTCTTGTGGCCTGCCATTTATTCATTGACCAGGGAGCGTTTCTCGGGAAGGAAGTTCAAGGATTTCTTGCGCGTCGTTGATGCTGGCAGGGCGTTTCTTAGGCGCTGAAAGTTGGACGAAATCTTCACGATGCATGTACCCAGAATATCGGGTCAGATTGGTTGCCAGACTGAGAGAGAAGGCACATTTGTGCGAAGCTCCTGAAGAGAGTTTTCGAGAGTTGAGTTACGCTCGATGCTTCCACCACAAGCTCTTTATAGATTTCCAGATTCTGGCTGTCCAGTTAATGCAAACTTCGGAACCTCCGCTATTCATTTTACCCGTGCACGCGTGCGACTGGCGTTTTTCGAATATTTCAAACCCCGGAAAAAAAACCCCCGAAAACACGAGTCAAGTTTCAGAATAAAAGATAAACGTTCTGATGGTTCAACATCTGAGAGTTTCTTATTTTTTTTATAAATATTTTAAACAAAAAATCTGCTCCAAATTCACATATAAATTATACTGTCTGATATATTTCAAAATTCTAACATGATTTTAGAACTTAATTCGACTATTGGGTTGTTTTTTCCTTATTCCAAAAATATACAGACATATGTAAACAAAGGTTAATTTAAAAAAAAAACATTTAGTAATTTTTTTTTCACTTTCATCCAGAGATTATTACAAAGATTCTTGTCAGTTTTGAATTCGGTGAATGAGAAAATACAACTTGAAATATATGTGACCCAGCAAGGTCGCTATCTGTCTTTCCTTTGCCAGGCATCAGATTTTTTACGTCCAAAATACACGGACGCAAGTTGCCACCGGAAACACGTAAACTTTCCGACCTATGATTTACGATTTTGCCGGGTGGTCCGCCGCTCGCATCTTATTATTATTATTAATTGCTACCTCCACACTCTGTAACTTCTGGCAAACATTTCGCGCGGTCCTCGGACGGAGTATTTGTCCTAAATGTACTTGAAATACACTCCGTTCTCACTGCCTACATAGACTGAGAACAGACACCGAGATTTCGAACAATTTTGTTCACGAAATTAACCATAACACTTTTTAATTTATTTTTATCTGTGACAAAAGTAAGGTAGATATATTTTATTTTCGCTGGTCCAGAACATTTTCAAACTTTCATGGGGTGGATTTTTTTTGCTAAAATACTCGCTGCTATTTTTTTCGAAAATAAAAATAAAAAATTAGGATGCTTCGTCCGGTGGAGTCACGTTTATGGAGGAATTACCTCGCAACTTATTCTCTAATCTTTCGAATCAAGGGAATCTTCCGTGGCTAGCCGGGTTACGTACAACCGGAGTTTATGTATAAAGCAAAATATCTCGCGAACATTGTTCGCGGGTTGAGGATTACGAGGACATTTCTATAAATAATAAAAGCTCGGGGTCGTCGTAAAAGTGGAAGGTCGTCGACGAGGGGCCGAGGGAAGGCAAGCAAGAGGGTAAAAAGTTTGTGTTTGTGCGCAAAGCGATACAATGTAGGTTAGAAACGAGGGAAAAGTGTCGTGCGTCCTACGACCACGATCTCTTCTCCTTTTTTTCCCAGGAGCTGACCGTCCTTACCCTCGGGAATTTTCGATCCTAATTTGGCCCACTTTCCCACACTTCCTTCCTTGTCTCCGAGGACTTTCGTGGCCCTCGTGCATGCTACGTACATTCCCACAATATCTTTGTTTTTCCGTTGAATTTGTCAGAATTTTTCTGTAGATCCTCTCTCACATTTTACGCAAATCGTTACGTTTTTTTTTCTTACCTTATGTGTATGTGTTTATTGTGAAAACTTTCGGAAACGTTGTATATTTTTTTACTCTATTTAGTCAATTATTTAAACATATATGTAGTATCTCATAATATATATGAGTATGATATATTTTAGTGAAATTATTTTTAATCCTTGCCATAATTTCTTTTTTTTTTAATTAATATAAAAATGCATGAATTTACTGTTCGCGAGTCTTGAGCAAGTTCTGAAAAACTTTTTCGTATTTTCTCCCGAATTTCACCGTCTGGTATAAATGACAAACAAGCGTTAACCGCACCCTCGAAACAGAGTTGGCCCATAGTTGTTTTCAAAGGACTTGAAGTCGTTCTGACTGAGAAAGACATTGAAAATGAAGAGATGGGGTCGAATTCCTTGGAAGGCAGCACGTGCGTATAGGAACGTGAGCAGGCCAAAAGCTTGATGAACTGATGTTAAGCTCGTTCGCACATTTGAGCTTTTTCTCCTCGGTTTTTCAATGTGCGGAAAAGCCCTAAAGCTCCCGTTCTCCCCCTTTCAGTTTCCCACACGAATGTGTTCAACTCCGACGTGTATTCGCTGCTGGAATGTTGCCTTGAAGTGGCTGCCTGTCTCGCGAGGCATTCGAAACGCGTGACCCCGAGATCACATACACGCGCTCACGTTTACCTCCAAATTCGAACCAACTACGACTAACCCGAATTTCGGCTCGAAACAACTTTTTGCGGTTTCAGACGCATTAACTGTCAACAACTGTGGCAGTTTTTCCTCACGAGTAGCATCGTGGTCATTTTAATACCAAACAACTCGACAGAATTGTTGCCCGAACAATTCATTTCCATACTTGTTTAAAAATTAACGTAAAAATCGGTGAACTGGGATTTTATTCTGAATATTCATCATTGTACCATTATATACACTGTAAAATAAATTTTAAAGGAATGAAAAGAGATACAGTTTTTAGCATATTATTCCAGAATCGTTCCAGTGATCGTTTAAATATTTTTCATCGTGATTATTCCAATTTTTTTGTACTTAGGATGCTCGAATGTTTTTATCAGAAAAGGCAAATCATAAGCATCCTATTTTTACATCTGTAGTGGATCAGAACACTGTCAGAATGAAAAAAAAATGAAAAAGAATGAATTTTCTTTCATGAAAATGAAAGATCACGTGGGTGAAAGGAGCAGCTTCTTTCGGATGCTTGTTAGACTGCACAGTTACCGGTCTAAATGCATGAAACGACAAATTCTTCGAGACTCGATATTTAAATTCCAGGCTTGGCTCTTTTCAACTCGTCTCATTCCAGCACTCTCTCACTTTTCCTCTGTACCTCTCGTTCGGCATTTTCTACGACTTTGATCCTTTCCAGTGGTGATTAAATTCTTTCAGTTTGACGCAGGAAGAACTTTTCGAAAGAGAGGTGACTCTGTTCTGACACCGTGCCAGCTTGCCCCGGACTTTAATTCATGTACCCCAATTCTTTTTCCTAATTTATTTCTATCCTTTGGTCCAATTTCAATTTTACCAGCTTAAAAATTTCATTTCCATCATTTTTGAATACCAAAATGAAAAGTATAGATATGATTGTACAATACATTGTTTGAAAAAATGTTTGAATACAAATTTTAAATACATTTTTTTATTCATTTAATTTTAAATAACGTTCCTTAAAAAATTATCTTAATTTTATACACGAATGTATAATCGTGACTTCGATTTAAACAAAAATATATTATATAAACATTTTTTTGACTCCTCGTTTCTTCATTTGACAAAATGAGATAATATCGAATACGATGTATGCAATTCTGTCGAGAGATTGGTACATGTAACGAAGAATGAGGCAAAAAGAGAGAGAGAGAAGAGTAGGGTGAAAGCAAGATGCAATCTGGTTGATAAGCAGGATATAACACCCAGGAGAAACACTTGGAAAGGCAGTGGAAAAGGTCGAGAAGGAAACACTCGAAGGGATGACTAGATGCTACAAAAAGTCAAGGAGCCTTGAATTCCGTTAAGCTTCAACGCGATTCTGCCGTCGGTAAAGGGACCTCGGGGCCAGATAAGAGCATTGAGAGGACGAAGAAAAGTCGTGGATGAAGACGTAGGAAATGGAAAAAGGCGAATAGTGAAAAGAGTGTGTCACAAGAACATTCAAAGTTGAAGATGCGAGGACTGCAAAGACTCGTGTGTTTATGTATATATTTTTATACGGCCATTAGTACATATATGTACGGAAACCTCAAAAAAAAAATTACTTTCAGAAATATACATTCGGATAATATTTTTAAGTGTATAGAGATATAAAAATGTTTTTTCATATTGCGAAAGAGATTTTTGCAGAGGGCAACTTTTTTGGCATGCTTTAAAAAAATGTTTAGGTGAGTTTTTCGTGAGAGACATTTTTGAAAAAAATTTTCTTAGCGCAATGTACGTTTGCGAGATAATGTTGGCACGTAACGTTAAGGGTTAAGTGTAGGCAATAGGGATGGAGATTATACTGGCAACAGGGATGAAAAGAGGGAAAACAGCTCGGAAGCCAAAGAAGAACATCGAGTGTATACCCAGGAGGGTTGCTTTGACATTCCAGCAGTAAAAGTACCTTCCGGAGGCTCACATTCTCGCACGCACTCGTCGGAACGTTTCAGACACGAATATAGATCTGTATTTGAAGTTTCCTTATCGGATGTGCTAAAGAAAAATCAAACGTTTTTACCGTTTACTTCTAACTTCCTTCCCAATTGTTTTTTCACTCAAGAAATATTTGCACTGAAAAATTATTTACAAATAAATTCAATAAATGAATGAATTGAACAAGTATTTTAAAAAATATTGCATGAAAATTTAGGATATGGAAAAAACGCAAGTATGATATTATGAGTAGAAAAATATTTAAATCTATAAACTAGTGGAAACGGCAATAATTTCGTCTCGGCAAGACGAAAAATTTTTATACATACAGATGTTGGAAAATTTGATGCAGTGTGTGCAATCAAAGTCAATCAATGGTTTTAGACAAATAGGGTATTTGTGAACAATATAAATCACTCAGGAACGCCATGATGAAACCCAAATTGAAAGTTCAATTTCGTTTCTCGTATACTTACGAGCCCATATAAAGCATAAAAAATTTTCAATGAGAGCTCGAAGCAGCTATAAGTTACAATGATCGATCAAATATTTTATGTTAATTTCTCATTAAAATCCTCACTTTATTCCTCATTCACTTTTAATTACAAAAAATCTCTTCGATCGTATATAACAATAAGAGGAAAAGACAAAAAGATGAAAGTAGGGTTCGAATATTTCAGCCTTTCCTTTCAACTTTCAGCGAGAGAGATCCAAACGAGGATCTTCTCATTTATTTAGATTCTCGAAGGAGTTTTTCAACTTTGATAAAAAATGCGGGAATCGGAAGTGGGGGAAAAGGGAGCGAGATAAAAGTATAAGACGAAGTAATAATAAGCCTGGGAGAAAAAAGACTTGAGTCTTATTGCGGAATTCTTTTCAGACCGGGGGCATAAGTTCTTCCTGGCTGACCTGATTTTTTTCCTCCATTAAAATCTTAGCCCTTTCGCAAAAATGTTTCGACCCCTCTTGTCGAGAAATAGAAAAAGTTCAAGAACATTTTGAAGCTTTTCTCGACGTTGGAGGCACCGGAATGAGCGATTCCCTGGGGATTGGGAAAGAGCGCTTTTTCCACGGGGAAAGAGCCGAGATTTCATTCCTAGAGACTTCGACGACGACAAGGACGGCCCACGGGATCGCGAGATCCGCTGACATTCGACCCTCGAGGCACTTTTCGTGACTTTGATGAAAAAGGAGAAATGGAGCGCGAACGGGGAAAACGCGCGCACTCCCGCGTTCAGAAAAAAAAACAATGACACGAGTATAGAACATGTCCGACGTAGCCTTTGAAACCGCTCGAGAGTAAGAAAAGTCAGATTGATACTCCGAATATCGTCTCTTTGCTTTTTCCTTCGAATATTCGAATGATCAATAAAATATGCGAAAAAACGGAGACTTGCTCTCATAAAACAACAATCTGAACTTTTATGCATGGAGTAAAAGAAAAAAAAATGACATTTCAGTACATACATTAGCTGTAGAAAATAATGAAAAAGAAACGAAAAAGACTTAGTCTGAAGCTCTCATTTTTAAATTCTTTTCAATATAAAAGACGACTCGCGACAATTTTTCTCGATTATTTGCAGGTCTTGTTTACAATTCCTTTCTTTTTTCTAAATGTAAAAGAAAAAAAAGCAGGAATTGATTTCACGTTCTGCCGGACCTTCCGGCACATTGGACAAAGAAGGAAAGAGCGAGAGAGCAGGGAAAAAGGTAAAAAGGGAAGTTTCTTTTTCCTTTCTCCTCGTCCTACTCGAATGTTCAGAAGCCATAAAAGACGTCGGATAAAAGCAAAGCATTAAAAGAAAATTCATGGAATCCCCGTTTGCTTTTTTCTCTTCTTTTTTTCCTATCGTTAACATGCGTACGCTTCGTGCGTATACTTCCGGTCCCGTGACCCGTGATTCTAGTGGAAGAAGTGAAAAACGCAGAAGGAAAATCGCGTTTTTGCCCCAGGGCTTTTTCTAGCTCGGGGATGCGTCGAATATCTCGGCGCGCAAAGTACGTCGTGCAGATTCCATATACGCGCGGATTTCTTTTTGTACGCGTCTATATCGGTCGGTTGTTAAAATCGGTGATTACCGACCCTGCGAGCAAAGCTTCAGCCATTTCGCCATGGCGGAAGGGCGAGCGAAGAATTTCCGACACTTTTCTCTATCTCCTGATTTTTCCGTTTTTTTTCTCTTCTTGCCGGAGCGTGCACACTTTTTTCTCTCGTCTTCTTTGCCCGGCTGATCTCTCTTGGCCCGAAGCTCGGATATTATCGCGTATATTCTCGACTCCGAAGCGGCGCTTAGACAGCTCCGCCGTGCAACGGGAAAGGAGAAATTATTGAGATGGCGGGATGAACAAAAGTGGGATGAGAGCAGCGCAAAAAACGAAAAATGCGCGCGTGCCTCGGGTCGGACCTGGGTGCAGCTCCCGTCACGAATTTCAGAGTCTTCTCCGATGATATCTCGAGGAAAGAATATTGTTTTCGGTATCGGCGGAAGAAAATTTCATCTCAGGAAGAAAGGGTGTGCAGAATTTTCTTTGTCCTCCTGAATAAAGGCGAGAGTCGGCGAGACTCGAAATTACCACCAATGAGGACGCGCTTCCTCGTCACTCCTTCTCGGATATTCAAGTCACGGAGATAACGCCGTCTCTCTCGATTTTTTCGCTAAATGCGAGAACGTAATTACACGATTCCCGTGTCAGGAAATTCCGGGACTCGCCATTTCCTGTACGTAATTGAAGGATAAAATGGACTTTTTGCTCTTGCACTTTCTTTTCTCTTTGATAATTTTTTTTTATCTTCGACGAGACGTGTGTACGGGATGAATACAACTTTTTTTTAAGATCGGTTTTTTAATTAGATTTGTGCTTTTCGTTGTCTCGATCGCTATAAAGCCTTCTTTGTTTCATAATTTTTTTTCCTCTCGTTTGTCAGAGTTAGTATAGCGTAAAAAGATGGGATAAAAAGTTCGTGAGTTTCCTGTATCCATATCCACTTGCACTTGCTTTGAATTTTTATAAGAGAAGACGGAAGCTTCCGGCGACAGGCCGGTTTAAGCCCGAACTATATACGTCGTTCAAGTTCGTCTTACCATCGAAAAAATATTTTTAGATAATATTATCAAGAACAAATTAATTATACTTTGTGCATGACATACAATAATTTCTAGTTTGAAAATTAGAAAGAATATTTATTAAATTTAAGCTGACGAGTAAATGTATAATATGCTTATTTTTAGCCTGATTAATTCCGATATCGATCCTCACATTTATTCACGTTTAAAACAACGAAAACTCATTTATCAGTATAAAGTGCAACAAAATTCACTCTCAAATAAAATTTCCTCGCGGTAGAAAATTACAATAAGATTCTGCAAAAGACATATATAGATTAAAACATTTATGAAAAATAAAATAAAAAAATCTAAATGTCCATGAAGAAACTAAAAATAAAAACTAGATTACGATAAAATACACTTATGCCATATTTCATGAATCCGTCGATGGCGGATTAAGGGGAGGGGTATGGCCGTAAAAAAAATTTACATTTCCATCGAGCGTGCGAGAGTTTACGAACAGGTATACGCGGGGGGGGGGGGGTGGCGCGCGGTGGGAGCGCGTTATACGGGCGTTTGTCAAAACGCTCAGAAACGAATTTATAGCTTTGACTCGACGAGATATCCCGAACACGCTCGATCTCGTAAACGATTCCGTCCACGGTCCGAAGATAAAATAAGAGCGAACGAAAAGTCGGAAAGAAGAGAGAGAGAGAGAGAGAAAGTGGGGGGACAGAGCGAGCTCGAAAAAAGTACCAGAGATGGGGGAAAAAGAATGGATAATCGAGGGAGAAAAGAAACGAGAATTGGAGACTGGACGGGGGTGTTTCTCATCCTGCAACGAGAATCGCCGGATTCTCCTTCCTTCCTCGCCGCTCCGCGACCATGTCGTTAATCCGGTAAAATAATAATTCTCTCTTTTCCCTCGATCTCGATGGTCCGAGGATTCTGATGGATGGGACTGGCCTTTGACTTTTTGTCATTTCTAACTCTTTCTGAATCTGTCTCTCACTTTCTCTACATACATATATATATTTACATATATATCAAAATCTATCTGTCCATCTCCCTTTCGTCCTTCTTCCTTTCGTTCGCATTCTCTCTTTTTTCTTCTCGCCCCTTGCTCTGTCCCCGTGTCTACGTCACTCGTTCATTTTCGTCGTCCCGGCGATCTCACTCCCGTTCTCGCTTGACAAATCTCGTTTTACGACACGTCCGAGCGCGCCGCCTCGCTTCGCTCCTCTCCGCTTTTATCCGTCACCCGTTATTATTATTCACCGGTACATATAGAGAAAACGGGGATGAACCTCGCCGAATATATATATATATATATATATATATATATATATATTTATACGGAAACGAATTCCGTCTACCGGCGTACGTGGATTTTACTCCCCCGACTTTTGCGACTCCCTCCGCATCCGGCCGAATATCTCCAAATGATATAATACACCGGAGCGTGTACATTCGCTAATATACAATTTTTACGGGTCGACCGGACAAAAGATCGCCCGTCGACGCGACGACGCGAATTGCATCGCGATGGTTATAGATTTTTGATGAAATACTCGAATTCTTTGGTAAATAGAAACAAAAGATTCACCTTGCGACGTAACTTTTTTTTTATATCAATGAATTTCGACAGCTCCGTCGCTACGACGTTCCCCTTCAACCACTTAAAATAAAGCCACTTCATATTTTTAGATAATCATCAACAAAAATGGTGTCGTTAAATTTTTTTACTGTCGAAATATAAAATAGGATTGAATAAAACATTTAGAGATATACGTATTGTTTTTTTTTCAGCTCGTTATTCTTGTTGTGGGTGTGGTTTTTTTATTCTTGCTGTCGATCGGAGCCAGGAGAAACTGGGTTATTACATTTTTTTATCAAACAAAAAAAAGGCAATTAAAAATTTTGATGTCGCCACATATCTCTTTCGTTGAGGATAAAAATGAAGGAAGAATTCGAAGAAGAAAAATATAAGAGGGGCTTGAAGCAAAACATATACCCATACAGCCGATAATTTTATGCTACTTTATGGGAGATTCGAGGGCGCATAAATTTTGCACGTTCGAGTGGCACAGTGCCTCGGTAGCGGGCGAACGATCCCACAAGCCCCCGCGAAATTGGTGCGTGTTCGTACGCGGAGAAAACGCGAGGGGACAGAATTATGAGCTTCGGATGCATTATTACACAACGTCGAGCAGTTTTCAGGAAAAAAAAAGGAGAGGAAGGGGAAGCAAAATGTATATCCGAATACGTGAGAGTTTTACGAGAAACATTTTTACTTTCCAGGGTCAAGCTACTTCAAATTAGAATACGTTTTGTCCCATACGATTTTTTTTTCTTCGCGTTTTATGCTTCTCTCTTGATTTATTTTCCCATTTATGTTTCAATATATCAATTCCGATTCATTTTTTAAATAATTTACGCGAAAAATATACATTTCGTTTATTTCCTGTGACAAGTTTTGAGCAATTTTATTCCTGCACGTGTTCTTCACTTTGTTTATTTTTTGACTATCAATCGATAATATTGATCTTTGAAATAGATTGGAAGGAACTTTAACGGACTGCGGAGTCGAAACGAAGGAAAATCAGTCCTCTCGAACGTCTAATTCTCCAATTGCTTTTCTCTTACAAGCGCCTTCGCGGAATACACATTTCCAGGAGGCATTTTTTACGAAAGTAGAAAGTAGATCGAATATTTAGGAATGGAGGTTACGGTTGTAAAAAGCAGAAATTTCCAGCTCGAGGGCACATACAAATTGTCTGAAATTATTTATTTTTCTACAAGCGAACATATCGCGTTGAACAATTTTTTCCCAATATCTCTGGATCCTTTTACCTCGGCGCTCTCGAGCTCAATTTTATTTTCTGTACGAATTCACGTTTGATTTTTATTCAATTTAAAATTTATCCTTGGTATTTACATCTTTTGTTTCTCGTACAAATAAAATACTCTCGGTATTGAATACACCCGATCACGGTTTTCCTTTTCTCAAAACTCAACGCAGCGAGATTGCGATACCGTTGTTATCTTTTTCAATATACGAGAAGATCAAAGGAGGCCCAGAGGAGAATTTCCTGTTTACGCTTGCACGGTTGGTGAAACTGCGGAGTGGCCGGAGGTCCATTTGGCCCGGACAAGGCCCTGGAGCGAGCCTCTCCCCGCCTCTCTTTTTTTAATCAAACTCGGAGAAACAAGGGGCGGCGTGCGGAGGGCGAAGCGAGTTGAAAAAAGAGGTATCACCGTCCCCACGCGTACGCGCGCATCGAGTTACGTTGACGTGTGCGCGAGAGGGATCATGAAGAGGGGAAGAGAGGGGGGGAAAAATGAGGGAAAAAGAGGGAGAAAAATGGCTGAAAATAAGAAAAACAGGCGAGAGGGAAGAGTTCGTGTTTTGGCGAGTGCCTCGGGTGTGCTACGGGGAACGTGCATGTGTTCCCGGAGAGAGATATCGGCGCATCTGGCCTGGCATGCAGTCGCCGCACACTGTACAAGCTTGCACCGCGAATCGAGCTTTTTTTCACCCCCGGTGTACGCGTCGGAGCGCAACTTCATCGGGCTCTTTGCGTATTTTTAGTCAAGAGACAGAAATAGAGAGAGAGAGAGGGCACGAAAGTGCCACGAGCGACGCTATTAGCCGGACGGAGAAGGGAACAGCGGGCGGAGAGGAAGAAAACGAAAGCAAAAAGGAGAAAAAAAGAGAGGGAAAGAGTATACACGAGACAGAAATGGAGAAGGAGTGAGTATAAACGAGACGAAAAAAAAAGGAATGAGAGAGCGAAAGGTGCATCAGGGAGACAGAGAGCAAGCCATGAAGTGAAAAGTAAAAATGAGTAAACGCGAGTATAAAGGAGAGTGAGAGAAACGCAGAAAAGCAAAAAAGAAACGAGAGTGAGAGGAAATTGTATATGTATATAGTCGGAGATGGAGAATGAGTAGAAAATAAAGATACGTAAAACGAGAGTGAGAGAGAAAGCTCTGGAAAGCGTAAGACAGTGATAAAGAGCGAACAAGAATTTCGTTAACAAGCATACGTTTGGAACAAAAGGGCTTAACCGGCGTCACTTCTCACGTTAAGTCATAACGATCTTGACTTTTTGCCGAGTGCATCTGCGGGAGAGAACATACAGGAAAGAGAGACGAAAATTGAGAGAGAGAGAGAGAGAGAGAGGAAAAGTCCTTTCGACGAGGCGTCAGGATTGGTCCGGCTCGGAGGCTGCGCGGCCGAGCGACCTTTGATATTGGCCGGCTCGTCGGAAGACAACGAAGCTTCCGCGCTACTCTATTGGCCAGGAGGGCGGAGCCTCCAAAAGCTGACGGCGAAAGCTCGCTTTCAAATTCTATACGTTACTCGTACACTCGCACTTTCTCTGTATAGAAATTTGCATGGATTACTTTACACATATTTTCTTCGGCGCTGCACGACTCTCCGTTTCGCGTCCTTCTCACCCTTCCACAAACTTTTGGCCTCCAAACGATAACCCCCATACATACACCCTGAAGTTTCGTCCGAGAAAAAGTGACGGACGCAGCGAGAATTCCAAGAATATTGACAGCACATCAATGCAAATTTCAACGTCTCTTTTTATTTTCTCATACATATTTTTTCGTATCAAGACAGAGAGAGAGAAAAGAGAACAAATAACATATTTTCGTTTTATGTGCTTTTTTTTGCACGGGATTTCAACCAGAGTGCAACATGAAAGCATTTTATTCGAGTCAATTTTCACAAAATCATTATAGCTTTCGAAACAATTTAACAGGATAATTTCTTCTACCTTCATAAATTTAATTACAATTTAATGAATGATAATTACTTTGATTCGACTAATTAAAATTTATTCAACCCGGGTCAAAGGTGTGCTAAATTTTTAAATGTTGCCAGTTGAATTTTCCATGAAGCGAGAGATAAATCCCTGATGCTCTCTCTTTCTCTATATTTCTTCAAAAAGGCTTGGGAGAGCCACTGCGAAATTCCGCAAAAGGAGATTTGCACTGAATACATCAGTATAAGGCTGAAGTTTTGCACGTGAAATCTCATTTCTCCAGAGACGTCACAATTTTCAAACGTTTGTCCGTCTCAGGCGAGAATTCTCGTCATTCTGCCTGCTGAAAATTCCAATGTTAATGAAGAATTTTAATAATTTATAGAACCTGAAAATCTCAGTTGCGAATAAAAAATTATTACAACCTTTTAAGTTATCAAAAATATTTAACTTGATGATTAATTTGTTTGAACATTTATCGTTAGACGTTATTAGTGGTTTCTTTTGAATGTTCAAAATATAATATCTTGCATAGACACAGGTTTCCAAAATTGAAATTAATTTCACGCTTATGATTCGATTTACTTATTTTATAATAATTTTGAAAAAAGAAATAAGGCGGTGATCGAAGAAACTTATCTTTTTTGAATTAAAATTCACGTGTTTGAACTTACAGACACTTAGAGATCTTTTATATGTCCATTCACAGCGAAGTTTTCAGATCAAGAGATTTCTTCTGCTCTCGAGCGAAATCAATGTTCCGTGAAACGATTATTGTTCGCACTGCTGTGAAGTAAATTCTTAAATAAACTCTATTTCCATAACTTCTAGCTACTTTGAGATGCAATTGAAAAAAAATTAAACATACCAAGAAAAAAAAAGAACAGTAACATTAAAATCCATATTTTAATAATTATGTATATAGAGTATGTGAACCTCAAACGGGCATTATTCGAGGGGTGGAAATGATCACTTAAAAATGAGAAAAAAAAAAATAAATAAATAGAGCTAATTAGCTGGTGAAAGCTGACACGCGTATCTCTTCTGGCTCCTTCGGCCATTTTTTTTCCATGTTCCCGTTTTTTCGCAGTTTACAACGGTCGTTCGGATGGACATGGACATTAAATGCATTGCAATTGCTCGTGAGAGCTTTCACATAGAAAAAGTAGGTCGTGGAAGCGTTATCGTTCATTCTCGGTTGTCCGGTGCCCTTCTGGACGTTTTTTTTTTACCGGGCTCGCAGATAGACAAGCACACGCACGGATATAAATACATAAATAAATGTTCGGGCGCGTGTGTACACGGGGGTTTATCGCCGTGGACATTAACCGCGCATCGATTCCCGTAACAAGCGTCGACGTCCAAACTCGTCGTAAACTAGCTGGCTTAACGGAAAATAATAAAAACCTGTAATTAGCGGGGTTAACGATCGGGAACTGTGTAATGAAAAAGAAAGGAAACACAAAAAAAAATCGAACGCGCCCCCGTCGACGTAAAAGGCAACAAAATAAAACGATATTTTACGAATTCCGCGCGCGTTCGTTTCAGCCAATATTTTTTTTTCTCTCCCTTTTTATCACGAAAGGGTCGGAAAAATGGGAGTTACAGGAAAAAGAAAGTGCGAGGCTAATTTAAATGATTCGAATTTTACGAGCACATTACCGAGTCTTCCCATTAAAATTGACAATGCTAAAGACTTTATGAGTCTATTTATTTGTGTAAAAAAATGATAGGGTATGCGGCGAATCAGTGTCTTGAGTGATTAACTCCGGCAAGATATATTTTTTTGCGTTTTATTAACATTTTTTTAGTTACGTTGCTCGAATTAATATTCTTTACAATATTATTTCTCGTCATTGTTAAAGCATCTGCCTCATCATTATTATTACTATTTCATTGAAACAATTGCTAAACTATAAAACCACTTAAGAATTCAGAATTTGTAAGTTTTTAGCTCCAAAAAACAGTACACGTACTGTGAAAAACGAGGCAAGTCCATTTAGAGGATGCATAGTTGTTGAAGAAATAATTGATGAAAAATATATC
>JAPYYW010000414.1:0-56207 GCA_030522545.1 Cremastinae sp. A BG-2022a | reverse complement strand
TTCGTACAAATAATTCGACGAGTTCAATTGAGTGTCAGTTCCGAATATTTTCAATCATCCGAAAAGTGAATAGTTCAGTGTTTCTAATTTATAATATCGCTTCAAAATACTTTTTAAAAATATCAGTGCGGATGTATCCTATATTAAAAAAAGATGAAACCTCTAATCAATTAATCGGAATAGAGTGCATTATGCGAAGTTGCATGAAGAATGCGTCTGGAAGAACAGCAAAATATCAATTAAAACGTCAAAAAAGCGGCCGCGTAGCGGTCGCGTTGTCGCTCGTATATTTAAAAAATAAATGATATATTAAGGTAGTTCGGTTGAATTAAGGATCACGTTTAACACCATGTTTTTTTTGCATCAAATCGAAAGAGCTGACTTTGCTTTATATATCTACCAAATTTCAAATTAATATTTCGCGTAGTTTGGACGTAATTAATAAATAATGTAGCATTACTTTCATAGCAAATAAGGTTCAGATGACACGCCAACAATCTAAATTCCAATTTATATCGAAAATTAATCGTTTAATGGCAAAAAAAATTTCCACTATAACCATTGACATCTAAGAAAGCTAGTTATCAAGAATTTCAGATAATTTACCACAGGGTTTTTTCAAATTTTCATAATTAATATAGTTTTGCAGCTGCTATCCTTGTCACACAACGAATCTTTCTTTCTAGCAGAAGATATTAGTGAAAATAAAATGGCGGTGCAGTCGCGCGCTTTATTTAGATTTGGTCGAGTGTAACGTACTGAAATCCTTATATTAATCGATTAAATTTTGTATTGTTTATAATTATATTACTAAATATTTGCTTTACTTTAGTTTATCAAAAAGTTGGAAAAAAAGTTTTTTTTCTCTATATAAAGTCAAACATCTTTTAACAAAAAAAATAACCTCTTCCAAGCATTGGTCTAAATGTCATTTGGAATAACCCAAATTATGTACGCTTGTCAAATTCAGACATCATTATTTCCAAGAACTAATTATTGATTTATTGTTAAGAAGCCTAAAACGAGTTTAATATATTTTGTTATTAAACAATCAAATTTATCATCGTTTTTATATAATCTAATTGTACGTAAATAAAAATAGATTATAGATGAAATGGATGTCTATCAAAAAAGTCAATCATTATAGAAATACGTGTTTTTAGGATCAAACGATAGGAAAAGTTCCAAGCTACAAAATCGCAAAAAAAATATACCCTTCCCAACTTTTTAACGAAGATATTTGAAATTGAAAATTCAATTTTTAACATTGAGTAGATGCGAGAACACAATTCCGTATCTTTATTTTCAAAAAGCAATTGCATTGTACATGAGTGACACTTTATAAAAACTATTTGTTATATTAAGTAAATTTTTTTAAACCTGTAGGACAAAGAAAAACTTAAGGTTTAGGATCTTTTGTATTAATTATTAATGATAAATGACGATAAAACGTTACTCAGAGCTCACACATCGAGACACATACCCCAAGCATTGACAGGTTTCCTAACGTTAATCAAAACAACAACTTTAATAAAAGTTTTAACGTTACTAAATATACTCGTTGAATCACCACGATAATTCTTTGTTCCTAAAAATTTGACCCTTTATTTTAGTATTGTTTAATTGCAATAAAAAGCATGTTTAAAAAAAGATTGTAAAAAGTATTCGACTTGACTTGAAAGACATCCTTAAGGTGATGTGAAACATCTAATTTTGAGCGAATTTTCGTACAAATCCCACGCTCATATTATTAAAGCAAATAAAGTAAATTGAATAAAATAAAATAAAAAGGTTAAACAATGAAGTATGGAGTAAGCAATAACGAAGATTACGAAGGAAAAAAAGGTATAGGACGAGCGAAGCTCGCGACATTCAGCGTCCTGCGGTTTTTGGCACGAGAACCGCGCGTGTTAGCATTTTCGTCTGAAAGGTGAGAAGAACTTCGGCGTGACGTGCGTCCCGCCCAGAGGGAGACGGGGAGGAATCACATCGCCTCGCCTGGAAAATGCGAAACGAGCGAGACGGAGACATATACACGCACACATATATAGCGCAATGGAAAATCTGGATATCCGTTCGCGCGCAGCGGGGAACGCGCGCGCGGTCGACTGCATCAAAAACGACGAGCATTACTTCATGTACGCGAGCGCACGTGTGCGCGCGTCGAGCAGAAATTCCCGAGTGGCGGGAGCGTAACAAAACTAATCAAGAGCCGCACCGCGCGGTTCTTGTGTTAAATGAATGCGCGTATATCGCTCGCGGGATGAAAAGCGCGTCATCGCGTTTCGCGCCGGCGAGGAGACACGCGCTAAAAGGTGTGTCTTGTTAATCGGACTATGAATACGACACGAGAGGGGGAGAGAAGCGAAAGAAAGGAAAAAAGGTCTGTATGTATAAAATGTATATTCTATATATGTATGAATGAACGGGATGATATCTCGGCGCGATTGCATCGCGAGAGAACAGCGAAACTTACAGCATCGTCTCATTTGTGTCCCGCTTGTTTCCAAGAATGGGACGGAGAGAGAGAGAGAGTGCGATGCTGAGTCGAGCTGTCAGACGACGATGGGAATGTCTCGAATACCTGAGCGTTGTGCTTCCCGCCCTAACTGCGACGTCCACAGTTGATTATCAACATTCCCGGTATTCCCACATTCCTCATCCCGTTCATTACTGCCTGTCCCAGCGGGCGGCGCTCCCCTCATTCTCACTCTCTTCTATCTCTCTCTTTCTCTCCCAGTGACACACACGTAGAAACGAAGATGCCCGGAAACTCTTCTCTCTCATCTATCATCCAAAACTTACGTTGAAAATATTCGAACGCGTGCTGCTAGTCTGCAGGGGCAAGATAAAAATGTGACACGAAGAATTGCGATTTTCATACGAAAAATTTTTGTGCTATTTTATCACAAATACTTGATACGAATGTAGATATCTAAAATTAATTGACGATTATAATTAACTTATTTATTTATTATTTATTATTATTTTATTTTATTTCGCAAAAATATAAATGTGGCTAGAAAATGTACGTATAGATGGAATACTTAGCTTAGGGGTCGATCCGCTTTGGAGGATGTTCAGGACGAGAGAGCGATCTCACCTGTGCCCATACCTTGCTCTATTTTCGATTTTCGATTGCGACTGGTCATTTTCTCGCGTATTACCCGAGTGACAAATATTCGGCCAGAATCTTCTTCCGCGATATTTAATTTAAAAGAAAATTATCTTAAATTTTTTATGGCAAAATGGCAGAATTGCAAATAATCGCCTGACTTACACTTTTTTATATGTTTTTATTAAATTATGAGACGAGGCTGCAAAAGTGATATACTATAACATCAAACAATTGCTGAGGATGTCAGGGAAACCTTTCGTTCAAAGTTTTCGTATTCATCGATCTCCACAGACAAAATATCGATTCAAACACAAATAGAGATTATTACTAAAAATTCATTACGCTGAGTACCCTAAATGGAATTTTCTTTAAAAAAAATCGCAGATGATTCTCTGACTGAACAAATTTACGCAGGATTGTACATTTTAACGTTGACTTCATAATGTCTGACTAGCATTGTCCTTATCTACTTACACAAAAAAAGTGATTTGCCATTGATTTTCTTTGAAATTCGCTGTATTTTTAAATTATTCTTGCATTTTTAATTTATTGATGCATATCTTGCCTCAATAGATGATGTGAAAATACTTGGTTTGAGAAATTGCGAAAAATATTAACCCTCCGCGGGTCATATGATTTTTTATGGCACCCCGGATCATATATGATCCTTTTCGTCTTGCCACTTATATCTCACGTATTTGGAGAGGAAAAAATTCTCCTTCACTTCATATTTTCTTTTATTGATTTTACTTTAAGATTTCATAGTTCTTATAATCATTGCATTTGTTTTATTTATAAATAAAACGTTTTAATCAACAAAATTTTCGAAAAAAAGTTGTTTTACGAAAAAAAATGCCATTTTTTTCTATTTAACATAAACAAAAAATCTTGCACGGACTTTATAGCTGAAACTATATTCTTTTAGGAAAAAAAAAGTATCGCTTGAAATAAATTTGTAAAGAAACAAAAACGTTATAATAGTTGTTTTACTCGCGCTAGCAGCACCACGCGATTTTAAGTAATGCCTGTAGCTCATCATTTTTTTACAGCATTTAATCAGCTCATAAAATTTTTTCAATTATGCAATATTTATTTTTTATTTTTGAGCATGTATGATGGTTCCAACTTAATTATACATCTAGCTGAACAAACCATCTACGATTTTATTTCGCGATGTCTAACGATAATACCACTGTCTTTATCTACTTACAAAAATAAAAAAGAATTACGATTGATTTGCTTTACAACTTGTGCTATATTTTTTATTGATCTCTTTTCTTGCATTTTCGATGCAAGTCTTAGCGCGATATTTAGCATGAAAGCACTTGGGTTCAAGACTTCGTAGCAAAGATACTCACAAGTACCAATTTTCTCCAGTTTAGCTTGTAGTTGATGGAGCTCGACACCTCCGTAATATTCTCAGAGGTCGTAAGAACAGTAATTTTGATAAAAGGGGGTTGCAGCAAAATTAAAGTATAAATAATGTTATCGAGACCACCCAGGAACTAAAAAATAATTTTTTACACTCAAAATATCCCCCATTGATATATTTTTCTTAAAAAAATACATGTTTTCTTTTACTACGAGGAATTCAGGACATTCGATCATTTATATAGGACAGGAAATTAATAATAATTTACGATCCATTAATAAATGTGTTTGCCATTGAACGCCCATGAGTCTGATAAATCAGAGTATTTCGTTTTATCTTTACTTCAATTAGAAATTGAGTTATTACAGCGTCGAAGCAATCATGGCTGAATGACCAGGCATATCGATGTGATCTCATCTAGATCGAAAGCGATTCGAGAAGTGCGCGATATACACATGTATAATATTCACATACACACAAGGTAGATTGGATCCTGTCTGGCTACGACGCCCTCGGGCCAACTCTATGCAATCTTCTTTATAAACTTTCGCTCGTTTATCAGAATTCTTTAAGGTACATGTCTTTCTGTCGCTTCGCTTCGTCTTATTTTTTTTTAAACTTACTTTTATTCATCTTTATCGTTTCTTCGGCAAGACGGGATGTGAGGGCATAGCCTCTCGCTAATTGCGTATCCGTCCTCTGCAAAATCGGTGATTAAACCTCCGTGAAAATTACTGACATTACGTATTCCGGGCGAGGAAATAAAAGAGGAAAAAATGAAGAAAATGAAAAAATCTCGATACCTGGGTGCACTTTATGATATAACGCAGCTTGGTAACGAGCACGATTATAAAGTCTCGTACTCCACATACGCCCGATAAATGGCGACAATAAATCACATGATAAATCGCCCGTTGAACGAACGCGTCAAATTTTTCACTGAGAATTTATAATCGATGGAAATCAGTCTCGATGTATCAGAAACGTGTGTTTGGTACTTTGTTATAGCATATATTGGTAGCAAGAACCTCATATTTGGCTTGGAATTCAATGCGAAAAAATGTTTAAGCTTTCAAAAAAAATTGTCGTAAACCGCACGTTTATGTAATTATTAAAATTTAATTATTATAAAATGAGCAGCAACGGTGTACAAAGATTTCTTGTACTCTAACACGATTGGCACGGAAACTACATGGAAAATGTAGATTTTTTCACTGCTCATTTTATGTACATATGGGGCAAGTTAGATGTATATTTTACTTAAAAAATATACATCTGGTTTTTTTATATGATTGAAAAATCGATAGTTTCAATAATAACAATGATTTACTGATGATAGATAATTGATTACAGATCGATATTTATATAATTGTACAACTCAAGTCTTAAAAAATATGTTTTGGCTTAAAGGATTTTCGAAAATAAAATATTCGGACATGACGGTTTATAAACTATAAAGGAATAATATTATTAGGCCCGACCCTAGCAATGAGGAGAAAATTTAAATGACGGTTGCCGTAAGGTCGATAATTTTGTCGATGGTTTTTCATTTTTCCTGTTCAGAGAGTAATCCCCTTATTTCTTTCATATATTGTTGTTTAGAACAATATGTCTGAAAAATAATAATACTGTCTACAGTTTTTCACATTAATTTCTAATATGGTACCGGATATACGTGCTACTTTAGGAAATTTACTATAGTCACTACTAAAAAATCGTAAGATTTTTTTCATCAGTTGACCATATGAATCAGCATTGTTTTTGTCAACATGATCCCACGCTACGAAAAAAAAACAGTACTTTTTACGATAATATTCTCTCCGTGTATATAAATGATAATTATAATTAAAGTTTGAATAAGTAATTCATAAGGATAAGATAGAGAAAAAAAGAGAAAGAAAAATGTATGAAATGAAAAGGCGGAAATAGCGGATCTGGAAACAGGGAGTGCCTTTCAGTTTGCAAAGTAAACCTCGAAAATGTCTGGAAACAGATATCCATCGAAGATTATTATTGTTATTATATATTCGTATATACCATATGGTTAAATACTTTAGTAACGTTATACGAACACGAGAGTTCCGTTTCGCTCGCGGTGGTCCTGGGGGATGTTTTAATTTAATTACAGATTATTAACTCAAACTGTGTAATTATATCCGTGAACAGCGTTGCAGCTATCAGAGGCTCAAGGCAGAAGGCACTAACGATTGGACAAGACTCTCCGTCCAGCCCTCTATTTGACTTACACGATTTGTGCTCCCTCGCACGCACGCACACACACATACGTTCGCCCTCGCATACGCACCGTTATTACGTACTTGTTGTCCAGTTAGCCTCGGGCAAATATTCACAGGAAGTCCAGACCCGGATGATATTCAAAGCTTCCTCTACGAAAACATTCGCAATCAAAAATTCTCGCACAGAACATTCGAATCAAGATGAACGCTTTACAACACGCATATTTCAATGAAATTTTGATAATATTATTAAGATTTATAAAATTTTCTAACTCTCAATTTGAATAAGAATTATTATAACATTTTTTTAAATGGAAAATTGATATGCTATATTTACTCTAAAAATAAAGAAAAAACGGTGGCACTCTATTCATTTTATATGTTTGACACGCTTTTGCTCATTGCATTTACACATTTATTAAAATTTTGATACTTTTTTTAAATTTTTAATTATTTATACCATAGCAAATGGCCAAGTTGTTTAAAAATGAGGTTGAACTATTAATTGACGTTATAACTATCAGGGAAAACATTGAAATATTTATGGTTAGAATACAAAGATTATATTTCACTTTTTATTTTTAAAAACTTACTTTTGTCAAGAACATTTTCAGTTCATCCTTAATGAAATTTTCAATCTGAAATATATTCAAGTGAAAATTTATATTTTTAATTTCTCACAAATTCTTTGAAATATATGGTGAAACGATAAAAGATTATATTAAAAATAAGTCAAAGCTCAGCATGTCGTTCAATAATTTGCAAAACCAAACTTCAACGTATGATTACAAATTTATATTTTTTTAATTTATTTTGAAAATTCTGAACTTGCAGTTACATGGAGAAGAAATTTTGGTTGATTTTACCTAATCTTTAGGATCGAATGTGGTTTGAATGATTCAACTCTGAATGTTAACAAAATATTCAGTTGAATTGAATGTGCATTGGAACACAATCATCAATTTAATAACCGATTTCACAAATTTATTTGATTCAACTAAATTATGATTTCAATTGCTTAACAAATAATGTGTTTCAAATTTATCATATGTACTCCATTAAACTCGATCTTCAATGTAAATGAACAAATAAGCGAACACGCGAGCTTTCCGCTCTCGCCGTGGAGCGGCACGCGCTCGACATCTCTCTCATCATCGTTCTAGTTGCTGAGAGAATTCATAAATATGTCCCTTAATAATATTTTATCCACCAAGGGAGGAAAGTAGAACATACCCACCCGCGAATTATTATCACCCGAGCCGAAGGCGAGGGTGCAATAATCGCGGGCGGGACTGTTCTGTTAGCCTCTCGTGGTGCGTATACTTTTTTATATATATATTAATATTAATATACTAGTAATCTAAATTGAATGCTAAAATTTGAGGAAAATGCGTATGAAAACCGGTAAAAGAATGGGTATGAAAAACATCAACTTTAGATACGAATATCTTCTTAACGCATCATCTAATCATCTAACACAAGAGACCGTTTTTAAAGATCAGTCAATTTCCTACAAAAATAAATATTGCCTATTTTATTCTAGTTACTACTTAGTGATTTATGATTTAAAAATAATGATTTTTTCGATTTTTCTACTTTGATTACAAATATCTTTGAAATGGTGAGGTTAATGAAAAATTCACAAGAGAACTTTTTTGTAGAGCATTCAATTTCCTACAAAAAAACCTCAGAACTTTTTTGTCTGATGTATCGTTAGATAGTTACAAAATTCTAAAGGAGAAAACGTAACTGCTCCCATGTTAATCTTA
Source organism: Cremastinae sp. A BG-2022a (assembly GCA_030522545.1). Classification (NCBI taxonomy): domain Eukaryota; kingdom Metazoa; phylum Arthropoda; class Insecta; order Hymenoptera; family Ichneumonidae; species Cremastinae sp. A BG-2022a. Next base: position 47,711 of record JAPYYW010000414.1, on the reverse strand, counting down.
TGGAAAATCAAAAAGTGCGATGCGCCCGCTGTTAATATTTCAATAAAGAGCTCAACTTTGTACAGGCTTTTTTTATGTATAAATAGAACTTTTAAAAATGTTTCCGCAAAAAAAGAAAAAACCTTTTTTATTTTGAATCACCCTAATATAGATATGTATCGTTGCTAGGTTTCGCGGTAGCTAACGAATCTTGACGCATGCGCATTATTTTATTTAAATATTTTGCAAGGAAGCAATGTGGCACTTTCCTCTCGCAAGTCAGGGAGAAAAGTTGAACTTTCCATCAAGGTGGGAAAAATTAAATTTTTGCTCATATTCGGTTAGCGCAATTTTTTTATTTCATACAGTCAGTGAACTATATATGAACGTTAAAATAAACGTACAATTATTAAGGATTTCTCCCAACTTAATTATATAAAATAAATTTACTGTCTTTATAAATTTAGTAAGGCGAATCAAATTGCTTCAAGCTTCAGCTAATAGCAATATGATCGAATTTCGAACTCTTTTGAATAATAAATAATCTTTACAATTTTATTGAATATGTTTGTTGATATTTTATTGATGTTTATTAATTTCAACCATTTATTGATGAAAGTCAAAAAATATTTATTTGAAAAGACTGTGGATTCTTATTACTTTTAACCAAATATTCAGTTGTCTTAAAATATATATTCCAAATGAGTTCAAAAGAATATTCGGTTGATGCAACTACTCAAATCAACCAAATAAAAATATTAACTATTAACTTACTAATAATATTAAGTAACTAATAGTTAGTATATAACTAAATCATAATAATATACTAGTAATATTAAATATATACAATTACTCCTACGTAACCGCCACTTTATTGAGTCAAACGAAAATTGGTTGATTCATCAACCAATCGTTTTTTCTCGGTGTACTTTAGAAAATCAGCGTTTTTGCAGCTCGACGATGTCTTCGTTCTTAATACGGTTGTCTTCATGATTCTTGAGATAAATTATAATTCCCTGAATGCACAAATATTCGGGATTGTCGCATTTAAAAATTCACGGTAACTTTCAGTGAATGATGAATTTATAAAAATTATTAGCAGCACCATGTGGTGGTGATGTTCATGTGCAAAGTTCTCGCAGACAGAAAAGAGCGATAGTTCGAATGAAAAAAAAAGAAATGAAGAGGGGAAGCTCGGCGTGCCCTTCGGTACGTGCGCTCAAAACTTATAGGGCCAACTGTTGCTCTGTTAAGTTTATATCTTTTTCGTCGGCAGTCATATTTTTATGATGCAATATAAAATACGAGAAAGTATTATAAAAATTGAAAAATGCATTTATAAAAACGATTGTTCTTCCAAATAAATTCTTTCAAATATATATACTTTTCGAAAAATATGTGTGTACATTTTTTTCATAAAGTGACAAACTTTGTAATTTTTTTTCGAATCAACTTATCGTATCGTATTATTCTAAGCAAAACTGCAATTTTCGGAAATTTTATAATATTTTTTGAACTATTAAAAAAATGCAATATTTTTGTTCAAAGATATCAAATCGAATAAAAAAAAAGAAAATAACCTGCAATTCTCGTGTACACTTTCCAGCTATTTTTTTCCTATTTTGCAAACGTATTTTTTTACCAATGCCATATTTATGAATTGGCATTTTTGGGAATTTTTCAATTTTTTTTTGTTTTCTTGATGGGTCGAGGGGTCAATTTTCACATAACACGATACAAAATTTTGTGATACTACCAGATAGAATATAACACGAATTTATGAATATGAAAAAAGCATCTTTGTCTCGAAACGTTTTTCTGACATTCGAAGTGATGTGCAAAAAAAATTGTAGCAAAATTAAAGAACAACATATACTCTGAATTTAGCACTATCTAAGCTCAGAAATACCAGGTATGTAGTTGGTATATAATTAACAACTTGTTTCCAACAGATTTCTGTAAAAAATGAAAAATTGTTTCTTTTTTTGTTACATAAAACTCTCTTCAAAATTTTAAAAGATTATTTGTTGTTGAAAACTATTTTCGCACAGTGAAACCTTCTAAAATTTGTTACACCCTTGCATATGAGAAAAAAGAAAGTTTATGTAAATTTTTAAGATTTATTGGCGCTTATTTTACAGACCAATAACCTTCGTTTTTGTACGAGATTTAATAAGAAAATTTTATAATGTTCTAAAAACTTGGTTTTTTATAAAAATAATAGTCTACTATTTTAAAAAAATATATGTATATAAAAATGAAAAAAAATCGAAGGGACTATAAAACATAAAACTACTATGACAAATATATAAAATAATTTTATATGAAATTAAAACAAAACCATGTGAGTAAAAAATATTTATCTCTTTAGATCGTGTGGTTTTATCCGTAATCCTGAAAAATTAAGGCTCAATTGGTTTATCGAAGTTAAAGTGATGGAAAGAGTGATCACGACTTTCTCGTGAGAGATATCCTCGATTTTAATTAAACGTCGGGATTATAATTCCAAATCGTGTGGATTAACATGCCTCGGCGTTGTCACGGTAAATTTGTCGAGTTAAGCCTTTTTGCGGTGTTCGATCGGGACGCGGCTCAGGCATTATTTCGAGAGGGATCGCGCCAATATTTCGACTTCCAATGCCCAGAATTTAATTCTGACTGATGCGACGGAGCTTGCAAATCGAGCTTGCCGTTACTTTACCCTTTCTCTGACAAATGAGATCATTGTTCAATCCAATAACTAAAAAATTAATAATACCACTAACCATATTATTTATTAATCATTTCGTCCTTATTAAATACTCTCCAAGAATACAATTAATATTTTACAAAAATCGATATGCTATCTTTAAAAAATATATAGTAATCCAAACATATACTATTGAACATCTAAATCTAAAATAGAATTTTTTATTCTGTTATTTTCTGATGACATAAGGTAAACATTTCAGCTAAGAGTCAGTGGAACGAAATTTCGAAAAATATTTTTTTAATATAAAAATTATAAAAAATATTAAGGAGTTTCACGCGTTTACCACGTGAAAATTATTTTTGAACTTTTCTTTCTAAAATTTGGCATACACTGAGTTTAATATGATACTTAAATAGTGATCAAATTTCAATAACATTCATCGTCTAAAAATCGAGATATTTATCTTTGAAAATCGCATTTTTTTATGACTTCTCATAAAACCGTGTGTTAAAAGTAATAATTTTACATAATGAATATTTTGACATCTGCACGATAAATCATTCTTAAATTTTAAACGTATTTTAATATGCCGAACGTTAATATTAATTTTCGTCAGATTATCTTCAAAATAATTTAATTTGATGATTTTTGCCTTTACTTTACACGTAAAACGAATGCGCGTGGACGAACAAACGCATGAACCTCCTTAAAAAAACGTCAATTTCATGTTAATATGAAAAGTCAAATCACGTCACCGTTGTTGATCAAAATTTTGTTCTTTAAATTAAATATTTTTTTGCGCAAATATGTAACTTTTTGATAGATATAGGTTCCATATAATAAGTAAATAGTAAATATATTCAGATGAATGAAAAATAATAAAAATACAAGTTAGTAAATAAATGTGAGTAAATAACACAATAGATCGTTGACAAAGAACTTTTAAAGATAATATTAAATACGTAACCCTGTAAAACGAATTTAATAAAATTCAAATAACGCGCGCTGAATGACGAGCTAAATTGCATTTGATGGTGCGCGACAGTAGAGTTTCATTTATCGTCTGCTTACGTGGCAAATTTTTTTTTCGAGCGCATATACGAGAATATACGAAGTAAGGTCCACGATTGTGAACCAACAAAACGAGCCGAGTTATGAGAGAGACGAGTACTCACCGCGACGATGGTTTTTCATAAAGTCTAAAAGCCCGCAAATTCACCGCAGCTATACGCGGTTAAGCGAAAAGGGTCATACAGCTTTTTTCAGCCACAGATTGTGTTTGCACACTTCTTGTTTACCAGGCTACAATGATAGTCTCTATTTCCCCGAATGACGTTCAAATCCTCCAAGTTTTTACGCTCAAACGAGCGAGCACACATTTGCTCTTTCTCTCGCTCTAGAATTTAATTGCAGTTTTCATGAGAGCTCGTCTTATTGCGTATACTCGACGCGAAACAACAATCCCTCTACCTAAACTTTTGTATTCGCGGATCGTAAGCTCACGTCTGAGACTCGTGAGATCATTGAAAAATCCGGTCTTATTTCAATGATGCGAAAAACAAAGAGAGACATAAAATATTAAAAAAATTCAATCAATCAATCAAAATCTGAAAAAGAAAACAATTTTCTGTTTAACAATGAGGAAAAGACACATTATGAAAAATGAATTGATAAACATTCTCTGATCCTCAAAATTAAAAATGTTAAGTTCGTACCATCTCGCTTAACCTTTCTTATTTGATGAAATTTTAACAATTTTACACATGTATAATACAGTATGTAACCGTGTTGATGTTTTTTAATAAGATATTAATTACCATTTTGGTAGCAATATGATGATTAAATAGTAGAGTTATTTTCTTCTTCATAATTCTTCTGGTATAATAATTGATTGCAATTTTTTTTATTTTGCACTTTGACAATTCATAGCCACGGATTCTATCATTTTCTTTTTTTCTCCATTGGTTGATTTCAGCAGGGGCCTGCCAAAAAATTTATTTAACTAATAATAAAAACAATAACAATGTTAGCAAGGCTCTTTTTTCATATCGCATCAATAAATTTATATTATAGAATCCTGTCAATGATTAAATATGTATATTAATTGTTATAAATAATATGTATGATTATTCACATTATTAATCATTTATAAGTAAAAATTATCTATTTGTACATCATTTATTTCTATCGAAAAAATGAATTAATCCGTCGGATTGTATCTCTTTGAAGAAATTCATAATGGTTGTGTAATTTTCAAAAATGTTTTAATATTTTCTACTTACAGACACAAAATCCTTAATCAATTCATGGTAAAAATAAATAAGTATTTTCACAAAATTATGATAAAAAATTGACTTTTTCCAGGGACTGTCTTTCCTTTTTCGGATGACATTCGAGATTGTGAAAATTAACTGAAAAAGAAAAAAAAAGAGAGTATGCACACCTCTGAAATACGTACGTTCAGTTAGGTATATGAAGTGTATACCTGTATCGAGATTGCAACAGGATCTTTCTCGGACGAGCACGTGCAGTAATGACTTTGTCAAACGTGAACGGTGGAAGATCCGAAGGAAAGAGGAGAGAAAAACAGTATACGTGCGGTAATTACAGGTATACAGTAAGAAAAAAAGAGTGAAAAAAATTTCAAAAGACGAAGAGAGAGAGAGAGATAGCTAGAAATCTACAGGCACAACTCGGTAAAGTTACTCAAGAGAATCTAAATAAGGTCTAATTAACATAATCTAAATGAAGCGAGACTCCTCGATTTATATACGTATACACAAGATATATATTCTCTATGTATAAACGTTTAAGACTGAGAAGACGTAAGACGGGTAGTGCGGTGATGGGATCGTCCGATAAGCGTGTAATGACTTGACTCCTGTGACCACATCATTAAATGTGCTTCGTACACAAAGAGAAGATCTCCCTACCCCTTATTTCATTACTTTTATTTCTCTACGTACGTTTTCTAAGATAAGACATTTATTCTTTCGTGATTTAATTCGATTTAATATCTTCTCAATCGCGTGAGAAATTATTTGCACAAGAAAAGGGCACGACAGGATACGGATCAAAAATAGAGATGCAGAGGTATTTCTGCTAAATGATTGGATGAGTTATTTTTTTGGAGAACTATTCGTTTAAGTATGTATAATATGAACGATATTTATAAAAATATGAGAAGTTGATAAATTTTCCATATTTTGTTCTCAAATATATGAGAAAATATTATACCACATTTGACATCGTTTTACTGAATGGTTTAAAAGATATCAACTCTAAAGTTATTATTGAGATTTAACGTTGCTTTTTATGAAGAATTCGTAAATTTGCCCTGAATACAAATTTAAAAATATAAGATTCTTGCGACTTTTTTTACTTCGCAGTGGTATTCATTTTGCATTGACGATAATTTCAAAATATTTTATAAAATTTTTTTTATTCAATTGTCTAAATAATAAAAAAATGTTTAAATTATTGTTAAAATTTGCTCAAATTACTAATTGATAGTCAAACTAAGATTCAAAAAATTGACAACTTTTCAGCAAAAGCCAGAGTCTAGATCAGAGTTATACGTACGGAAACGAGGTACGATTCAAAATGACTCGTAGAGTAACGCGAGATGACTGACGAAAAGAGCTTCGCCACAGTAGATAGTGTAAAACACAGTAGCAACTAAGGGAAGATTCGGAGGGTTTTTATACACAGTTTTTAAGTATGGAAGGGATATATTTTCTTCGGTAGGAAATCCATTGTTTTGACGAAATCATAATATATGTGCGGCAGTCTTTGAACACTATAGGTGGACCCTTTTATTAATCTTTGGATTTTGGGTCAGATACGCGCAGCTTTACTTTTTCGTTCGGATGCGCGATGCACATATCATTTTACCAGAAAAGTATGTTGCACGTATTCATTTGTTATACACATTCGTCTTTGGCATAAAATTCTTTTGGTGTCCAGTTTTGAGATAAGATTCGGATAATTTATACATATATAATGGATCATCAATTTTCTAGTTTTATTGCTCTTATTTAAAGCGTTCTCGTATTATAATAAAAACTAGATCTTACATGTTCTTTTTCGTATGAAATAATATTTTCAATAAAAGAAAATATCAAAAATATTTGCGTTCGCGATAGAAAATAATATAGGATCGAGTCACGGTTGTTCTAGCCTGTAAATGTACTTACCTCGAGTCGCTGTCGCGACTTTTGATACGTATATGGACAATTCGAAAAACAGTGGTAGATGAAAACCAATTGTTCGAAAGCGCGAGGCTTAACGGTCCTGGCTGCTGGAGGATACGAGACTATATACGTACAGATAACACCGCAGCTACCTACTTCGAATACCACGCGGACTATTATGCACCACTACCAGTTTCCATCTCGTCCCGTCCGTACGAGAGAAAGCTTGCGTGTACAAATACGAGCTTTCGTGTCCATATACATACACAAATATTTAGTATGTATTCAAACGTATACTACAAGAGAGTAAGAATGTATGGGGGAAAGAGAGAGAGAGAGAGGAGAGTATGAGAGAGAGTTTGAGCTGAACGAGCAAACTGCTCGAATGGATTCCCGTCCTGGAACCGGGCATTGAGGGATGACTGCATAATTAGAGTCGACACGCCCTCTATCACAGGTACCGGTTCTAGTGACATCTCAACTGCCGTATTTGACTATTGATTGCGGCTTGCTGCCGGTTCTCCCCTGCTGCTGTAGCTTTATTCCCGAGCGTTCTTCGGCCCTCCCATTTTCTCCGTCGCATTCCCGTTTCCCTCTCGCTGTCATCAGTGTTAACGCTCGCACCGTCCCTCTTTCCGCAGAGCCCTGCCAAAGCTTTCCCTTTTATGGCCTCCTCTCTCTCTCTCTCTCGAAAGCTCCGACACCCGGAAGCTTCCCTCCCGTTCGCGCCCGTTTTTCCCTCCTTCGCTACCTTTGTCCCCATCCGCCTGTGTCAAGGATCCTCCGACCTGTGGACTCGTCGCTGTCGCCCGAAGTTTAACCAAGCATTCGAACTATTCTCATCTCTATTTCAATTTTTCTCTCTCTTTCAATTTCTCTCACAACAATCGTGAATCTTTTATATACGTGAGGCATATTCTACGCCATTTAGGCCACCTTTCAAATTTTGATTCTCCGATTTTTTTTTTTCAATGTTTTGTGTTTTATCACTAATTGAGACTAGGTTTTATGACAATTTTCAGCATTTTTTATCGAACGGTTACGGATATATCAATCTTTGAAAAATTATGTTACTTTTTTTTAAAAGCTCATAACTTCGTGAACAACCTTTCACATCTGTGAACTATATAAATGTGAAAGAAATTAAGAGCTGCTTGATTCAAAAAATTTTATTAAACCTGATAATTACACTCTTTAAAATATTGCTTAACCTTTGAATCCTTTTTTAATCAAATAATAAAAAAAACCCATCCGAAGACCGTTACCGGACTAGGCTTAAAATTTGTTAAGATATTTCTTGCACTAAATAAATATTTTTTAAATACCCTAATTTATTTTTAATGATTCAAAATAACGTTTTTAATAACCAACTTATGATCATTTTTCTGTAATTTAACCATCGTGTTAATAATTATTTTAAAAAGTTCGCCCCTACGTGCAGGAAATACCTTAAATAGACAATAGTTTTTTACAAAAGTATCTTTTTTTAATCAAAGGAGACAAACACTAAAAATCGTGTTTTATTTTAAAAACTCAAAAATCCCCCAGTTATATTTTTCCAAGCATTTAAAAATATCTTTTTATAAAAATTATACATATAAAATAAAAAATTTTGATAAAAAAAACTTGAATTTGGTTTATTTTTCACGAAGTTATGAGCTTTAAATAAAAAGTAGCGTAATTTTTCAAAAATTGATATCACCGAAACGGTTCGATAAAAAAGTCTGAAAATTGTCTTGAAGTCTAGTCTCAATTAGTGCTGATACACAAAAAATTGAATTAAAAAAATCGAAGATTCAAAAGTCTGAAGGTGGCCGAAATGGCGTGGGGTGCGTCACACGAATTATACGTCGGTGGTTTGCGTCGGCACGTAGTCAAATACACTCGACGCGAATGCGCCCGTGGGATACGACAAAAAGCTCTCGCTCTCTGCTGCGTGCCCACCCCCCCCTCGTCCCTCGCCCCTCGCCCCAGCGCACAGCACATTCGCCGAGCCCTTTGCACACATATACACGCGTCCGTATATCCGGCATGAGCCGCGGTTTGAGACCGAAGTTTGTTCAGTAACCCCTCTCGACGAAATCGAGAAGCTAAATAGCCGGAGGGTTGTAGCGTAATCTTCAATCTGTTATAATGGAGGCGAGTCCGTTATGCCGAACGATTTCTTCATCAGCGCAAAAAATGAACGGAGCGTCCGAATTCGCGATGAAATATATTCGGATTCGAGACTGCGTCACGATCGGTCCAGAGGTTATTCCGGATTACATCCAGGAAAGCCTAATGCGGAAAAGAATCTTTTATGATTTTCTGGCTGGTATAGAAATTTTGCGGTTCGCTGCGCGTTTGTGCTCATTACTCTCACACGCGAACTTTGGTCAGGACATAATAAACAAAAGTCACAGCAACATTCATTAATGTTTTTCTCGAAAAGTATTAATTTTATGAAAAAAAAGTTTTAAACAAAAGTTGTTGAGGATAATGGTCGGGAACATTATTTACTATAAGTATTTGCCCATAAAACTTACCATTTAAGAGAAATTTACCTAATAAATTTTTTTTTGCATATTTTTGTTTCTAACTTTCGAAATATGCATTTTACAGAAATAAGTTGTATAGAAAAATAGTATAGAATTAAATTCTCTACAAAAAAGGTTCTACACATTTTGTATGTGCGATCAACGGTTTTCAAGATATTTGCGTAAATACAAATTTCAATACGCCGGCTAAAATAATTGCTAAAAACTCTCTCAAACTTGGATTTATATTTTTCAAGAGATACAAAAACTACTGTGAAAACGAAAAATGCCCGAGCGATTTTTACAAAAAAAAAGCTAGTTTTACTGGACTAGGAGTCCCTGGCTACACGTCTCGCCGAGGCCAACAAAAATCGATAATCAAGGGCCGAGTATTATCATCGACCGGCAAGACGACCATCGTTAATGAATCGGGCCCATAGGTGACAACATGGCTTGATCAGGCAGGTGACAGCGTGGGGAAATAACCAATCGGTGACCCGGATGAAATTTGAAAATTTGGAGGAGAGGGAGAGAAAGAGCGAAGACAAACGAGGCGTCAGATTAGTCGATTTCTTTCGTCGAACGACGTCCCCGAAGCTACACGTTCCTGCGGCCCAACCGTCCCGTAGATGACAGCTAGAAACTGGAGTTGGTGACTCTTTGAGCAAAGACGAGCACGCGAGCTATTTCGAGAGCGACCAGCGGCACAGCACGAGTATGTACCATATAAGAATAAAAAATGCTTCTTAAAACGAAAGATACTCGGTAGTCCAGTGGACAACGTCCGTGGTCGACAGATAGGAGATCCAGGGTTCGAATATTATTCTAGATGGGTAGAATTTTCTTCGACAAATTTATTGAAGAAGTATAGAAGACATATGGAAGAAAAAGTTACTCGTAAAGAAAAATAAAATTAACGATGAAATTTTTTTTTTTACTTTTTAACTTCAATATATGTATGATTATATACAACTGTATACAATTTTATACAATTACATAGAGACAAATCGGATATATAATTATACATGGTCTACACAATATCTGAATATATATTATAATATATACATTTTTTCTCGGGTTTTATTGTTAATTTTAATAGAAATTACATGCAGGAAACATTAAAATCGAATTCCAATCGTGTACAAACGGAATTGTAATTTGATTTAGTGCGTCACTGGCACTATTAAATATCGATTTAAGAAAATTAACGTAACAATCGCCTAGTCATTCGAAGAGGAAAATAAGTTTCAACAGAGAACACGCTATTACCGTTAAGGAAAAAATAACACTTGGAGGAAAAACGTCACTTTAATGTGATATATTTAGAAGCAATTTCAAAAGAAAATTAGACCATCTATGTCAATATCCGAACATATGCGCAGTTTCAACAACATTTACTTTGTACTTGAAAGTAAAAGTTATATGTGAGATTTCTACTTTAGTCGATTTATTGATATGAATTTATTCATTACGAATAATTTAGAATAGTTTTAATTTAATAATTTAGAATAGTTATTAATTAAATAAATTAGAATAAAAATGTTTCGTAATCATTTATTGAAAAAAGAAAAGAATACCCAACAGTTAGCGCACGCAAAGCGTGCGTTTAGGAGGCCTATATAGTAAATGAATAAAATCCATTAAAATTCGATGGAATTGTATATCCTCTAAATTCTCTCGATAATTTTGACACGCGTTTGTACAAATATTTTTTTTTTTCAATAAAAATTAAATTTTTTTATAATGGTAGCATTATGAATCTGCCCTAGAAAGATATTTAAATGATACCTAGAATATATGCCAGACCAATAAAATAATAAGATCCCGTAAATTTTAAATATCAAAATATGCGAAAAACCGAAAAATGTTTTTTCTCAAAATTATGATTGAACTGAGTTTTGGAGACTTAATATTTTCTAGAAAAAAAATTGGGAGCGGTGTACCTATGAAGTTCCGTAAAAAAATATTTTTCCTTAATTTCAATTTTTAACTATGATAAGAGTTCGGCACACTTACGAAATTATTTTAATATTATATACTTTTTTATAACACAATGATTTAAAAAATGTTTAAAGATACGCCTTAATAGAAAAAGATAAAAATCATTTTTAGCCCCATTTTTCTTATTCATCTTAATTTTTTTTTTGGTTTTGGTGAATATCTTGAGCGATAAGTACAGTTCGAATGGTTTTGGCTGACTCATTATGCTCAAGTTAATACTAGCAGATTATAGTGGCTCAGGCGCTTCGCGCCCTCGCGGTGATCGGAAAATTTACCGTTAATTAAAAATTGAATTTCATTATTGATTTTCCACATTTTTCATGACTAAATGAAGTTCGATAGCAAAAATCCTTTATTTAAAAAAAATTCTAAAAAAAGTACATTTTGCAAAAAAAGCAAATAGTTTATAAAAAGTTAAAAAATTCAATAAAAAGAATCGTTTTATTATATAAACTTCTTGCGACTTCGTTTGCTTTTATGTCAAAATTTTGTGAATACAAAAATATTAAAAATTTGCCTTAAAAAAGTATATGCGATAAAAAAATTTTACATTGAACGGCACCGTGTAACTTATTATTTTCCGCCAATATTTATAAATTTTGGGCACTCGATACTCTTGAGCAACTTAATATATAAAGTTGATCATGTGACAAGCACGGTATACTCAAATGAATTCTTACCCATGTGAATTTACCGCTTTTTTTATTGTTATTCGCATACTTTTTTTATAACTTATTCTAATTTATGAGCCAATCTTGTTAGTCTCCTTTACACAGGTGTCCTGAAAAGCACCTTTTGTCGTAGGTCTCATGTAAGTCAATACAGTATTGCTGTGTGTTTCCTAGTTTCCTTGTTTTTTAATAATGAAATTTCCTCGTTCTCCAATAAGGAAACTCATTATTCCGCGACACATAAGAGTATCGCATGACTCCTATAATATAACGATGTTCCGCAATAAATCAAGCAGCATATTAACTCGAGACATCCCTCGCGGAGCAACAATTCATAAAAATCTGAAATCCGGATTCATGTTCGACGACAAAACAATCTTTCTTACTTTTTTTCAACAAACCGAAATAAAGCGCAATAGGTTAGCCAAAAAACTTAGAACGAGAATTCGATTTAAAACAAATTACTATCGAGTTTTTTTCTTTATTTTCAGGACAAGATTCAGGATCAGAGAAAGCTACTTTGGACATTTTTCGTCGTAAATCTTGGAGGATTCTTGAGACTTGGTGGTATCAACAGCGCTAAGTTCGATAAACGAGGAAGAAAGAAGAATTAAGAACGATGAAAAATTTTGTTTACATCTGGTTGACGATGGTGGTTGTTTTGCTAATTGGTTTTCCGAAAAACTCGGAGACTAGGTCTAACCCTCTCAGGAACATGCAAAGTATAGCAGTTTGCGAAAGTAGAGTGGCCAAGATCCTCGCAATGGCATGTCAGTGGCCAGAGCAAGAGATAGAAGAGTCAAATAAGCTTGAAGAAACGAACTTGAGTAGCAAAAGAGTCATAAGGAGTATCACTGACTCAAGCATCATCGACAAATGTTGTGAAAACCAGTGTGGCATCAATGATCTCTTGCTATATTGTTGACCCTTAAACTCACAAAACTGTGTACCGTAAACTGAAAACTTTTCCACTTTTAAATAAGTAAATTTTGCTTTGTATCTTTCAATTGTATTTTGGCAATAATAATACATATATGAATCCAATAATGCGCAGTTTCATGAACCCAAACAAAATAGTTTCCTATAATTTTTCATTCCTAAAAAAATTGTTGCTTCAATATGTCTAAGTTTTGTTCTAACAATAAAGTTACATTTATCGCTACATATAATTTTTATAAATCTTGTATAATTATATAATTAGTTATATTATTTATATAGCTTTTTTGTGGGCCAGAATAATAATAAACAATCTGATTGTATTTCATCAATAATTTAAACAATTTGTATTATTTAAATAATTAAATAAGAATAGATTTAGTGTAACTTTTTGTAATTAATGTCTACCAGGCATCTTAAACGTGCGCTAACTGTTGGGTATTCTTTTCTTTTTTCAATAAATGATTGCGAAAAATGTTTATAATAATTTATTTATTTAATAAACTATTTAACATTATTCTTAACGAATAAATGCATATCAATAAATCGACTAAAGTAGAAATCTCATATATAACTTTTACTTTCAAGTAGAAAGTAACTGTTGTTGAAACTGAATTTGGATACTGACAGAGACGGTCTAATTTTCTTTTGAAATTCCTTTTAAATGTTTCTCATAAAAATAAACTGATGTTTTTTTCTCCAGATGTTTATCACGTGATTATCATGTGTTCTGTTGAAACTTGAAACTTATCGTCCTCTTCGGATGATTCAGTGATTTTTATGTGATTTTTCTTAATTTGATTTTTAATAGCGCCAATGACCTCGGCCGCTAAATCGCTTTTTCCCCGTTTGTACACGATTGGAAATAGATTTTAATGTTTTCTGGAATTTCTATTAAAAATTTAAAAAAGAATAGTATATTACATACCAAGGCCAGCAAAGTAAGAAATGTCTCAGATCGCATGTAATTGTTGACCGAAGCGAAGCTGTCGATAAACATGCGATTTGAGGCTTTCTTACTTTACTGGCCAAGGTGTGTATACTATTTTTCTGCCCTCCGCCCGGAAATCGGCAACTTCGTTTAGCGCAGCTAAATTTAAGAAGAAAATTTAAATTAGAATTTAAAGAAGAAATAATACGATTCCGGATTTGAAGAATTCGATTCTTCTTTTCCCATCAAGTTTTGACATTCAGAAAAAAAATTCAACTAATCTCAATTTATTATTTCTTTGTCGTTTTATCCTATTAAAAAATTGTTCTCCAGATCGGTCGAAGAAAAAGCGCCCGAACTCGACAAACTTGACTTTTTTAATTATATTCTATCCTATCATTTCAAATGAAAAAGTTAGTTTTTTTGCTTACGTGTATTTATTATACTTTTATGATTGAACAGCTGAACCAAATTTAACAAAGTATGTTGTCTAAATTGAATGAATGTGTATAACATATTTTGTATATAATATAACCCATATTTCATCGTTTTATCCAATTAACGTGCTTTAAAAATGATTAAAAAATAAAATTCAACATCATATAATATGTATGAGCAATTCCACCTCAATTTAACGACGATTTTAGAATGACCTTTTCGATTTTTATAATTTTTTAATATTTTTAATATGTTATTGTAGATGCAAAACCAAGAGCCCTTACTTAAGTAAGGAAATTGTGATGGCGATGGCTGTGGGAAGCAAAAATCTGTTACAGACTTTCGGATTTTTTTTTAATTTTCGAGTTTTATTCAAGATGTTCCAGTTTTATCTAGAAAGAACCAGTGTTCTGAAAAGTATCTTCTACCCTCTAACTTCATATCTTGCCTCTCCCCTACCGTCTTTACCTTTCTCAAACAATGAAATTCGAAAAAATTAGCAAATAATATTATGTATAGAAATGAATAAAATCCACGAAAGATGTATTGAAAAACAAACTTATTATTACGAACATGTATGTCTAAATTACAAAGAGCAGTCCGATGCCTAACACCTTCAGCAATAGTAGAAAACAGTCGAAGAGTGAAAATCAAAGTATATACGTGTGAAATGAAATAATACAGAATGGAGTACTCGCACACTCATTCGCGACTTCTCACATTCCGTTCTTTCATATACAACTTACTGTAATTGCACGAATTTATCTTATTCTAGCCGATTTTACCGTCACGTGACTCTTATCACTGCTGTCTTAATCTGATTATTATATGATGCGATTCTTTTCAAATATACAAGATGTGCATGCTCCAAAAATCTTTAACAGAATGAGTCCATCTATTAGCATAAAGGAAAATTTTCTTTAGGAACACCCAAAAATATTGCATATGATTATTGCCGTATATAGCACAGCTTTTGAGATATTTGTGATTTTACGCAGACAATATTAAACGACTTTATTTATTAATGAATATATAAAATTTATATAATTTTGGGTTTTTGTCATTTTTTTGGCATAGACGCCTTTTAGATACTCGGGAAATGAAATTTTTGGATTACATCTAAAATATTCTAACATACATATAAGGAAAAAAATATAAACGAGTGGGAGGATACGTATTAAAGGGTCCAAGAGTAAATATAGGTGTCTTCTGAAGGGATACCTTGGAATCTAATAGATATTTTTATTCAAGACGATACATTCTAGAACGAAGTGGAAAGTTCTTTGTAATAAACAATTTTTTTAGTTATGATTGTATATTAATAATTTTTTCAAATGTACAAGGCCGCCTGATCCATAAGTAGTCTACTCAAAACTTCAAACGCATTTATCTCAAAACTGCATTTTTTAAGTTGGCCGAAAACAACTCAGAAAATTTTTCTACCGATTCACTTGAAATTTGTAATATACGTATATATCTTGAAAAATAGATTGTCTATGGAAATATGTAGGAATTTTTTTTTCTATATTACATAGTTTATTTGTTATTAACAATTATCTGATGATTATTTAGGCAACATTTTCACTTTCCACTTTCCAAAGTGCACCATTATGCCAAAAGTGAATAAACCAAAAAATCCTACGTACTTCTATAGCTATTATTATAAATAATCAAAATTAATCGGCGGCTCGTTATAATTCAAAAATTGCAGGAACTATTTGTCCGGCCACAGAGCCTGGAAAAACAGAAACGTCATGTCGAAAACGCTGCACAGCCACTATTTTAAAATTAATCGCTTCAAAAAAATAATTTTATATAGTCACTAATACATATACTAAACCCCCTTTTTTGTAATATCGATTTATTTTGAAGTACTTCTGAAAGTAAATTCGCAAAAAGCCAATTTTTTCGGCCTCTAGAGTGACCTAGCCTCTTAAAATTGTAATGAAAAATGAACAAATTTTGATGATGAAGGCGCACAAGGTCGAATCTCAAATGCCTTTCGCAGATCACGCTAGCTCATCGCAAGACTTCTTATTCTCCATTCAGAGTTTGATAAATCAACCGATTTCACACCAACGATACTCCTTCCGACCCTTTTCGTAGCAATAAGGAATCACGTCTTGGAATCGTTCTAATTTCAATTTCTGGTCACGCAACAACGGGGATTCGAAGAAGTTGCCATTGAAT
Source organism: Cremastinae sp. A BG-2022a (assembly GCA_030522545.1). NCBI lineage: Eukaryota > Metazoa > Arthropoda > Insecta > Hymenoptera > Ichneumonidae > Cremastinae sp. A BG-2022a. Next base: position 31,164 of record JAPYYW010000414.1, on the reverse strand, counting down.
ACAAACGAGACGGGAGAAAGGACTATTCGGGAATAAAAGAAGACATCGCAAAAAAGCGAAGACCACGTTACATAAAACGTTGGGAGCTTTCGTATGAACGAGTCGAAGATTAAGAGAGGAAAAGGACTTGACGATCCTCGTTATGAAACGGAGCTAATACAGTACAAAACTAAAGGCCGAACAGGCTCTATCGCCGTCAGGCTGCTGATAACGTGAGATTAGAAAGTTGGCCAACTCGCTATTTCTTTTTCTCCCTTCGCACTCGAGATATACTATATACCTTCATTCTTCATTCCTCTCGTGAGTAATAAGTACCCAGAGGATTCCGCTGCTCCAATTTTTTTTTGAACGAAAAATAAATTTACTTTTTTTTAAACTCTATATGTTATCAATACGTAAAATATTCGCATTTTATATTTGAAGTTTGTTTTACCAAATGTATTCACAAAAAAAGATTTTTCAGAAATGCATAAATATTTTTATTGTTCTTTTATTATTATAAATATAAATGAATAAAAAAGATAAGCTTTACACAGTTTTAATAAAAATAATTCAATTTCTGCACTTTCTTTGTCAATCATTAACATTAAAATGAATTTAAAATCTAATTAGCATTAAAATTAATCACATTGAAACTCAGTTGGTTTTTAAGTGACTACTGTACCACATACAAATATGAAAATATTTCTTTCCTCGGAATCATAACACTTTTGTTTGTTTCTAGCAATGTATCTTGTGCTGTTTTTTCTGAATGGGTCCAACTGTTAGAAAATCGTAAAGATATATTAATCTAACTTCAGGGGGTTAAAATACATAGAAAAACGTAATTTTTATTCAAATTCAAACAAATGTCATTCAAATGTCAGCATATTTTGACATTTTTAAGCATTTTTATACTTTCAACGAAATGGTTGTAATATTTGGATTTAGTGAATAAAAATACATAGAAATATATAGATTAGATACAACGTTTACGTCAGGCCTGCTTATTACATGCAATTTTTGGAGGAATTCTTAACCATTTTTTACTTTCCAAAAAATGGTGACATAATAGGCTAAAACTAACTTCATACTTGTATTCAGTGAGTCGAAAACACAGAAATATGTGGATTCAAAGTTCAGATTCAGCTTAGTTATTGTAGCCAATTTTTGAAAATTTCAAGCGTTCTTTTTAAGTTTCCAAAAAACTGGTATGCGATCGTCCAAAACTATAACTTCATATTCGTGTTAAACGCATCAAAATGCATATTAAAATGTGTGGGTCTGGTTCAAAGCACAGACAACTTTTTTTTTGTGGAGCTGTTTTATTAATACGAAATTATGAATTTTGTTATTTTTAAATTCACAATGTGAATATATAGAACTATTTTAATAAACTTAAGTTAAAAAATCATATGGTACAGAGATAAATCGAGAAAAGAAAACTTTCGATTTGACTGTACTGCTAGAACTACTTAATAATGCAAAACTTATATTGGAAAAAGCGTGTTCGCAGGAGAGGGAGCACGTTCGTTCGCACATATTCCTGAGCATGGTTGATGCGTCGAAGTATCAGGTGCTTCATTTTTCCGTTACGGAGGGCTCGCTCGTGAGAAGGGCGAGAAAGAAAAGTATTTCGAACTTGGAAGGGTATTTCCTTTCTCGAAAGCGGATTGACTGGAGCGATTCGCGTCTCTTTCTTTATACGTTTCTTATCCTTTTTCTGATCCCGAGGGAGACGAAGTCCTACGCTGCAGGACACGCGAGTCGTTGCCAAGACTCGACAATCGAGGGGGAGGCTGAGGGAGGAAAAGGGCGTAAATAAGGGAAGGAAAACCTCTGGAAATCCAATGATTTATAGAATCGACACAATGGTCATGTCGCGAGAGCAACACCTCAATGGTGAACCTTTTGCCCTCTCAAGAGGCAACTTGATTTTCACGGTTAATCTTATCCTGATAGAGTGCTCGAGCGAGCAACCACCGCCGCTCGAAGCTTATTCGCGCGCATTCATCGATGTGTGTACACACGTATATATGCCCAGAACCTAATGGATTTCAGAGTGATGGCTTTTGCCCGCACACGAGGCATCTAGCGAATAAATTATTTTGACGAAACTATAGATCCAACCGTAGCTCCTTTTGCCCACCCAAGCGTCCCTCAATTCCTGTAAGCCCTGGCATTTTTCTTCGACCGTTAAATCGGCAATCGTCATGCGATAAGAGGAAAGATCGAATCTATTCGTTAAAAGCTGCAACGTCGGACTCAGAGTGAATACTTTTATCGCCATGCCAAGAGTTACTGGAAAATCGTTTTAAAATAGTTCTACCAGGAAAATCATTTTTCTTTTTCAGGATTTAAAATTTTTTCAAATTTTTTACAAATCGCGTGACAGGGTTCCATGACTTTTGATCCGTGGACAAAATATTCTTGAGACAAAATGTCCGCAACGTAAAATATCCGACATCAATGATCCTACCAAACATATCCTGGGGGATATCTATAGTCAAAAAACCCGAGGATAATTCATACTGAAGAATTTTAATAACTGACTAATTTTTGGGACTTTAAATGATAAAAGTAATTGTATCTCGTCGTTCCCGCCTTCCACAAGTTCACGCGGAATTAAATAAAACATTTTTTTATCCCGAACTCGCTCTGGTTCTCGTTTCATACTATTTTCCTCTAAAATTTTTTCCATAAATAATTAATTAAAACAAGTTCCGATTTCCCCCAGTCCAGGCCGATCTCTCTACCATATAAGAAAGCTGCTTATTGCTAGTCATTGGCAAAAATTATTTCAGCTACGGTCAATTTAAAAAAAAAATTAAATAATAAAATATCATCGGTGATTTTAAATACATATTTCCGACTATGTTGGAAATTGATCGGGAAATTAACCATTGATGGGTGCAAAATCGAGGCATATATGGGAAAAGACATTACAAATTTTGGCTTCGCAACTTTTTCTACAAAATTATTTGTGACAACGTTTCTTTCGACTATCCGTCGTTCAAATGAAGCCCTGGTCAATTTACGAGTTTGGGCACCAATCAGCAATTTGAAAATTCTCGACAAATTTATTTTATAGATGATTAATTAATCGTGGTTAATAAAGTCGGCTCGAGCTTTTTTCGATGGCGGAGAGGCTAACCCGAACTAAGGAAAATTGATATTTGCTAAAATTATTTCTTAGAGAAATTATGAAAAATAATTTTCAACATTATCTATTTTCCGTCTAGTTGAGGGAAAAAAGTTGTAGTAAAAATCGTATTACAGAAGAAATTTCTTCTCATAGAAAGAAATTTAACCCTTTTAAAGTCAAGTAAAAGTAAAAATTTCAATAAAAATAGCTCAATTATATTCAATTTATGATTTTGAATACTATTTTCTAAAATTCATAAACTTCTATGCTTTTATTTATGAAAACACTATAATATGCGCCATGTAAAAAAGAGGGCCATTTCCTCAGATTTATTTGAATTTTTTACTTACCAAGAGAGCAAATTATGCAATTCTTCCAGCATTGCACTAAAATATAATTTAAGCTCACTTTTTGCTCACGTAAAATTTGCGCGTAAGAAAACTGATTCGAAAACAGGGATGGGCAGAACTCGATACTTTTCTGAGAAATGAAAATTTTTCAATAGATAATCTTCATTGCCTCTTTGATGAAATTAGCATCACCTATTGAAAAATTTTCATTTCTCAGAAAAGTATCGAGCTCTGGCCATCTCTGTTCGAAAACATGTATGCAGAGAATGGGTGATTACAGCGCTATATACGGTGGAATCGATAACTAATAGTAACTACACAATCTATAAATTTTTAAATATATTTTTACTATCAAATCTTGGCGTACTATATCCTACATTATAATTTATCAACTTTATATTGAATAATAAAAATAATTTGTTGTGAATTCTGGACAAAATAGTATTAAAAGTTATGGCTCTACTTTACCCGTGGTCGCTAATATCGAATAAAACGTTTTGATTTCACAACGTTTGCAAGCCTGACAAAAATAAATGCGCGCGGTTATTCAAACTCGATTGTTGCTCCAAACAAAAACAACTCGATCGTTTGAAACAACAGAAGAACTCGAGACAACCTTTGTTATTCGAAAATTTACTTTTTTTTACTTGAGAATTTGTAAATATTGGAGGAAATAATGAGGTTAAAAATATGCAGCGTAGGACACTAGAAATGCTCACGCTGGAAGCAAAAAAGGCTGATGGTTTCCCCCCTGTGTGGCAAGGGGGCGGTCATACGCACAAGGTCGAAGGACTTTCAGTCGAGTGGACGTGTTCGAATCTAAACCAACTAAACGTGGCTCGTGAGTGTCCCTTTTCTCTCACTTTTCTTTTTTCGGTATCTTTAAATACGAAGAGCGCACCAATCAAATCGAATAATCCAGAGGAGCCTTTTTATCGATGCACGAGTTATATCCTTCGAGGAGAACAGCGCGATGGACATCGGGCATTTAATCGCACACGGTTGACACAACACAATGGACTTGCCGACCTCACGAGAGGTAGATTCGATCTTGAGCACTGTTTTTTTCGCTTTCCTCAAAAATCTTACTCGCTACTTCTTCCAAATTTATTTCGCAATTATTTCAATCGAGCTAACCCGTAAATGCAAATTGCCCGAGAGTGAAATCGGTGCTTCGATATGAAGCTTCGTAGTGCTGATACGTTATCGAATAGTTCAAGAATACAAAAGTGTATTCTTGGATATCTTGTTTTAAGGAGGAAGGGAAAAAATCATTGATCTTGCACCAATGGTTTTAATATTGTTTCGAGATAATTCAGGATTAACGCTAAGCTGATTAATCCTTTTGACCAGAATCAAAATATGGTACTGGGCAGAAATGACAAGCGCAAGAGGAAAGAGGGAGATCTGGTGGATCTCGTGGATCCGCTGTCCGAATCACCGAAAAGGTACAAATTTTTATCTTCGTTTCAAAATGTATATAATATCTGCCGCAATTCATTCGATACTTATGTTTTTTTTTTTTTTCATTTTCAGGACAAAAGTCCATGCTCAGAGAAAATTTGCTCAAGGAGCAGCTACTGTTTTCAGTTCTGCGTCGCCGTTGGTCAAAGAAAAAGAAAAGGCAAAGCCGACCATGATCACAGAACTGATAACGCACAAACGTCCAAATACCGAAGACTTCCTGACTTTTCTCTGCTTTCGCGGTAAGATTTCATCGACCGAGACAAACTTTTATCCTGTCATTAATTTTAGCTTGGTTTTACTTAACGGTATATAGTTCAGTCACAAAATGATTTTATGGGAGTTTGTTGAAATTTTGCATAAATCGTTTCACTGCGTAGAACTTGAAATATTTATTGTTGAAAATCACAATTTTTTCTACTCTCGCATTGGAGCACGTGTTAATTACGATCTTCAACTCTAAATATTTTGACTTCTAGATAATGGAACTTTTTAAGGTGGCTTATTAATGAATTAGAAAACAAAACTTGAAAATTTGAGAACCAGTTGCCAGGCAAATTATTGCAAACGAGCTAATAAAAATTTGTATTTTAATGCTGCTTTCATAGAAGTTTTATTATATTTTAATTGAATACTACATGATACGTTTAGACAAAAATGGGACATTTTGTTCAAAATTAAAGTACTGCAAGATAAAATCTTAAACTTTCCAACAATATATGATAAACTGGATATTGCAAGGGAATTTTCTTCATAAATTTCATTTGAAAACGAATAAAGTGAATAAAATGAACAGTGTCAGTGAAAACATCATCAAAATTCATCATTTTTATTTTGTATTGTATTTTGAAAGATTATCAATCGTACAGTCAAATCAAAAGTTTATTTTGAATTTATCTCCATATCATGTGGTTTTTGAGCTTAAGTCAATTAAGTTGTTGCAAATTGTTTCAAGAACAACATACTCAAAATTCAAGGTCATCCAAGGTGATCTGTATTGTTACGTATGTATGAAAATTTAAATCCTAATCTTGGGATTTTTTTTAAACTAAAGGAAGCTTCTTTGAAGTACAATAAAGAGGTATGCAAAATTTCAAGAAGTTTCACCACCCAGAAGTCAAGATATTTAGAGTTGAATATCACAATATTTAACACGTGCTCTTATGGGAGACTGCAGAAAATACTGATTTTTAACAATAAATATCTCGAGTTCTACGAAGTGAAACCTCTTTAAATTTAATATTCAATTGCACATTGTAGCAAAGAAAATTTTTTGCCAATTTTTAACGGAATCCTAAGAAAACGGTGTTTTGATAGAACCACCTTAAATGACGTTGACTTTTGAGAATGTTGTTCCTGAATTAATTTGTAAACATTTTTGTTAATAATATACTTGAACTATTAAACCACATGGTACGGAGAAAAACAAAGATAAAATTTATTTGACTGTACTGACTGAACTACTTCAATGTAATTAGATGCAACTTTATCCGATAAATATTCGATTTTGAACTGATGAATACGTATTACCTACTCTGTTTTACAATGAAATACGATAAACATATTTTTTTAATTTTATGAGAATTGATTATTTCATTTTATAATGCAAAATACTTAAAACAGGACTTCTTTGTAAGTTGTGCATCATCTTATGATGATTGTTATCCCAAAGTTCAATTATTACAATATTACAAAACACTGATCCTAATAATCCTATCCGAAAACTCAAATTTCATAAGTTAAAGAGTTATTAAATTTTTTACTCAATATTTAAAAAAATTAATTGATATCGCGAATTGGACACATTAGAAGTAACTATGACATCAACAGTATGATTTTATAATATGAAAAAAAACGGTGTTTTAGTTTCAAAATAATATGAAACGGAAAAAAAACCATACAAAGTAAGTTTTGTTATCACTATAAAAAATTTAATTCAATGAATACAAGCGTTCTTTGACTATACTCATCTTTGGAAAAGACCATAATGTTAAAAACACCCTTAGAATTGCAAACCTCAGAGTTTTTAAAGCTTTTTGTTTCAACAGAATTTTTTAAGAATGTATGGGATAGACAATTCCAGCAAAAAATAAATTCTTTTCTTATTCTTAGTTTGACTATCAATTAGCAACTTGAGCATATTTTAAAAATAATTTAAATATTTTTATTGGTTAAACAACTGAAATTAAAAAATTAGTAAAACGTGTTGAAATTTTGTTTATATAAAATGAACACTACTACGAATATATTAAAAGATCCCAAGAATCTCGTATTTGTAAAATTATATTCAGTGCAAATTTACGAATCCTCCATAAGAAGCAATATTAAATCTCAGCAAGTTTGTAGTTTGATAACTCTTAAATCATTCAGTAAAATGATTTCAAATTTGGCACAATATTTTTTTCATGTACTTAAGAACAAAATATCAAAAATTTATTCAATTCTCATATTTGTAAAATATTGCTCATAGATCCTTCACTAAATCAATATGAAAACTTCATTTTAAAATTGTTGATATATGAGGGTGGGTCAAGAAAAGTGACTTTTTTTAAATTCTCTTCCGCAATTGAAAATCTTGTTTCTGAGCACCTCTGGAGTACTACATAATAAGGGCTAAAACTTTCAGGATTTTTTTTTAACATAGAGAATGTATTTTCAAAGTTTGAAAAAAATCAGCAAAGGTCGCCCCGTAAAAATGATTTTATTTGGTGAAATAATAAAGCGAATGAAGAAACTCGAAAAAAATTCTGTAACAACTGTAACGTAAATTTCAGGTACATCGATACTGCCACCGAACTTGAATTTTTTCAGCATGGGTTCAAAAAAAGAGAAATCAGAGGGAAAAGCGAGCTCTTCGAAATCTCCAGCAAAGTCATCGAGTACCCCAACGAATGGAAGTTCGACGTCGGCCGGGAAGGGAGATGCGAGCTCTGGCGTTCAGAGCAAAGCGACCGCAAAAAATTCAACTCCTGTGAAAAAGAAGATCGTTCCGAACGGAGTCAACAAGACGCTGAACAAATACAAAAACGCAAATACAACGGTGCAGGCGTTGAAGAAGAAATACCAAGAGCAGCGTCTCGCGAAGCAGAGAATTAAGAACAAATTCAAGGCAACGTGCGTGATGAGAACGCGATCGTCGAGCGAGCGTCCGGTTCACAAATCCCTGACGAAGTTACCGCCGAGAAAATTCGTTGCTCGTAACGAGAACAAGCGTCGCGATGGATTGCGGAGCGGCAGCTTCCTCGAGAAAGCGAAAAAGCCGAGCATCCCGGCGAAAGTCGTCAAAACGATTGCACCAAAGACTAAGAAGAGACTGATCGCGAAGGAACGCAGCAGCGAGTCCGAAAATTCCGAGAACGAAACCTCGGACGAGGAGGAGGAAGAGACGACGCGCCGAAAAAATTCTCAGCAGCTCAGACGTACCTCGAGCCCAAATAAGACGGCAAAGAAGAAAATTTGTACACGGAGCAAGTCGGAAATGCGACGAATAACGAGATCACAGAGGGACAATCCGCAGACGGCGAAGCAGGCGACGTCGGTCTCGAGAAGGCCCACGAGGAAGACGAAGGAAGCGGCAGCCGTTTACATGGAAATTCTTGGACGAAAGCTCGTTAGTCCCGATCTCGATAACGAGGACAACGTGTCTCTCGATAGTTTTCCCGAGCTACCGAATGCTCGCCGCGCTGCCGCGGCTGAAAACGAAATCAAGGCCAAATCGAGAGTCACCAAGTCGAATAAAGACTCCAAGGAGAAGAACGAGAGCGAAAAGACATCGAGCAAAGCGAAATCACCGGAAAAGCCCGTGCTAAAGAGCAAAAGGACCCTCGGCGTGAGACGTTACTGCGAGTTGGATAGCGAGGACGACTCCGAGACTTCGGCGGAGCCGGAAAAACCAAGACAGCTGACTCGCCGAAACGTCACTAAAGTCGAAAAACCTTCGCCCCGAAGTCTGAGATCCTCGTCGCGCAATCAGCCGGTGAAACCGGGAAAGATGTTGAAAAACGTCAAAGAAAAGGAAAAGGTAAAGCGTCCCCGAGTGACGGCGAAGAAACCGGAAACAGAGGAAGAGTCCGAGGAGGAAGAGGAACGCGCAGAGCCAGAAAATTCGAAGAAAACGAGCCCGAAAAAAGCAGAAGAGAAGAACGACAAATCCGGGAGCAAGGATTCAACTCGGACGACCGAAACGAAATCGCAGATACCTGCCCAGCTAAATCGACCCGAGGAGAAAACTGTTTATGCTCCTCAAGTATCCGACGACGAGGAATCGTTTCGTGGCTTCACGAAGAAGGCGATCTCGAAAGTCCTGAATTCCTGTAGCTCCCACGCGAGCGCTAATCTTCTCGCGAACGAGGAAATCCGTGGTCTCGAGCTCAAGAGCCAGGACGCTCAAAAGGGTCAAGCTCCGAGCAAAGTCACGAACAAAGTCGTCGATAAATCCAAGAAGGAAGAATCGCCCCCGATGAAATTTCCGGAAGTCAAGTCAGAACCGAAAGTGGAGTCTGAGCAGGCGAACGAGAAGACGACGATTAATCTCATGGAGATGCCGGGCCTTGGAAGTCGAAAAGCTCGTGTCAACATGTCAACGGAGCAAATAGAAAAGTGGTTGAGCGAGAGTTCGATGGCGCGGGAAAAATCGAAGACCGAATCCGAATCAGGAGCGAACTTTCACGTGGACGTTAAGATAAAATCCGAGAGCAATCATCTGTCGATACCAACGCGAATCCAGCACCTCGTTCGTCCCGTAAATGTCACCATACCGAAATTGATGGAAAAATCGTCTCGTTCTATCGAGATTCAGAAGAAAACCGCTCTCGCGCTTACACAGACTAGATCGTTGATCAGCAGCTCTCTCGGCATCTCAACGCCGAATAGAAACAAGATAAACGCCGACATAAAAGAAATAATAAAAGGAAGAAACGTAAAGTCGACGAGAGAGACCTCGGTCGGCGACGAAACGGACTCGGTCGTCTCGAAATCAGATCAGAATTCCGTAGACGGTTCGGTCGACAAGAAATCGACCCCGGAGAAGAAAACAGTCCCGGTTCAGTTGAGAAAAACCTTTCAGCCGAAGGTCAAAGAACGAAAGACGACGCAGCCGAGCGCGAACGCATTTTCGCCGGACAACGAGAGCAGCGTTTATGCCTTCGAGAGTGACACGGAAGCCCCGGTGAACACGCCCTTTCGTAGAAAGCTCAAGGAACAGAGCGAGCCGAGCAAGACGAGCCCCGAGAGCGAGGCTACGAAGAGCGAAACCGGAAGTAAATTCAAGGAAGCCGCGACGGGGCCTGAAACTTCGGAAAAAATGGTAATCAAGGGCCTGTCCTCTCTGTCGAAAGTCGAAGTTGTACCGTTGAGCAAAGTGACGAGTGACTGGGCAACCGTCAACTGTCACACCTCGATCGCGGTCCAGGTGAACCTGGACGAGTCCCGAGAGCCGGCTGTCCGGAGCGAGGACTCCCAACGGGAACAACGACGGGAGAAGTCGAAGCGAGATGAGGGCTCTGACTCGCGAGTTAAGGACGAGCAGTCGAGCCAACAAAGGTCCACGGAAATATCCACGCAGACGGAAAATACGAACGACAATGAGAACGAGTCGGATGGCCACGTTTTTTACATTCCTTTGCAAACCGTCGGTAGAAACGGGCCAAATCTCGTTCAGGGACAACAGTTGATCCAGGGTGTCGCCGTGAAACTGGGCACCGAAGGCCCCAATGGTCCCAATCAGAGAGTTCTCCTGAGAGCTCAGCTCGTCACAAAGGCGCCAGTGACCGTCGCCCGCTGTCCGCCCGTTGGCACCGTCCAGCCGACCACCAGAAACCCTCAAAGCTCCAGCACTTCCGTTCTCGATCATCCCTACGCCGTCGTCGACCCCGTTCCCTCAACCTCCTCCGAATCCGCGTCACAGAGCACCACCACCACCGAGTCCATGCCCTCGCAAACTCGTTCCGTGCCTAATTCAGTCAACTCCGGAATAACAAAGTTCACTGAAAAAACTACAAAATCGCCCAAAACTTCGAGGGAAAGAAAAGCTTCGCTAGATTGCACCAAGACTGGAAAGAGGTAAAAAAAGAATACATAACTCGATTTAGCAATTGTTGGATAGAGGATCTCCTGCTAAAAATGGGTTCATCGTTTTTTTATTGCATTCTACATGAGTAGGGAACATGAAATAATATAATATTATACTTCCTATAATCCTACATATTTTCCAGCTTATATAGCCGAGCATCTCCATAATAATTGTAATTAAGGTGTTTTATAAACTTGGGAAACTTATAAAAAAATTATCAGTCCAATTTTAGCAGAAGACCCTCTGTCCAATTACCCTCGATTTTATTCAATCAAAGTATTCAGTAAATTATTTTTAAAAAAATTGTTTTATCAGAGTTGCAGCCAAATCGAAACAGAAAGTGTCCGAATTGGTGACTACACCGAGCCCAACAATATTTCCACCGTGTCAAACGAACTCAAAGACGGAAGCTCGTCTCCTGGAAGCCCCGACGTTCCATCCCACCGAAAAGGATTTCCAAGACCCCTTGGAGTACATAGACAAAATAAGATCGATCGCTGAAAAATTTGGCATTTGTCGTGTAGTACCGCCTGCCAATTTCAAACCCGAGTGCAAAGTCTCGGACGACATGCGTTTCACCGCGTACAATCAATACGTGCATCGCATGCTTCATCGCTGGGGCCCGAACGTCAAAGAGATGATGGCAATTAAAAAGTATCTTGCCACTCAGAGCATTACACTCACTCATCCGCCTTGGGTAAATAAAAAAAAGCTTTTTATCGTATTTATTTGAGAAATTTTTTTAATGTGAGACCATTTTAAGAATGTATGGGACAGACAATGCCAGCAAAAATTAAATTCTCGACGTTAAATTCGTAAATATCAGACTCTGGCTTTTGCTATAAAGTTTTGCTAATTTTTTCAGTCTTAGTTTGACTATCAATTGACAACTTGAGCATATTTTAACAATTATTTGATCATTTTTTTATTGTTTAAGGCACTAAACTACTGGGAAGGCGCGAAACGAGGGTGCATTTTCCATAATTTTTCGAGCAAACGATTAATATTTTTTTTATTAATACTGCTATTTAATATATACATATGAAAAATAGTACACAAATTTTTTTTATTCAAATCTTAACAAAAAAAAATAGAAGGAGGCCCTTAATTAAAAAATCCCTACGTGGTGCTATAAAAACTAGATTTACGAACATTTTAACACTTGATTTATGCAATTAGATGAATAGTTTTTAAATATGTAGTTAAACAATTTTAAAAATGCAATTTGGAGAAAAACTCAAAGTATGCTGCTCGTGTGCTCGTACACTTAGAACGGTTCCACATAAAATACTGTATCTCGGACAATTTTACGAATTTCTTTACAAAATTTGGTGAAACATTTCAACAAATGTATCTTTCAGGAAATGAAAAAAAAATGAAAGAAAAAAATTCACAGTGATTTAGTGCCTTAAACAATTACATAAAAGAATTTTTAGTAAAGCGTTTTAAAAGTACTGTCTACAAAATCACTACAAGATCACTACTACGAATATATTTTAAAAAATCAAAAGAATTTCGTATTTTTACACTTGTATTCAGTGCAAATTTACGAATTCTCCATAAGAAGCAACGTTGAATCTCAACAACTTTGAAATTTGTTAGCTCGTAAACCACTCAGTAAAACGATTTCAAATTTAGCACAAAGTTTTTTCGTATGTTTAAAAATGAAATGTCAAAAGTTTATCAAATTCTCATATTTTTAAAACTAACGCTCATACATCCTAAACTCAACGTTCTTTTATTAAATGGAATCTCTTTTCAGATCGGCGGCATGGAAGTGGATTTGCCACACTTGTACCAAACCGTTCAGAGTTTGGGTGGCTTGAAAGAAGTTATCGAGAAGAAAAAATGGCAAAAAGTCGCGGACGGAATGAAGATTCCAAAATCTGCACAGGATCGCGTTACGAAGCTTGACGATATTTATTGCAAATATTTACTGCCGTATGATACATTGTCACCAGGTAAAATGTACAATAAGAAAAAATTTTTGTCAGAATCTCTCTCAAAGTCCCTCTTAACTTTTCAAGTCATTGCCACGTTTTCAAGGTATTTCGATGTGTATTTTTTCTGAAGAAAGGGAATTTTTGCTATCGAGCTACCTAAAATGAACTAACAAATTAAAAAATATATAAGGCATAGTATGACTGACGATATTTTAAAATCTTAATAAATGAAAAAACTTTCAGAGGAACGGGGCAAACTGTTCGACGACGTGGAAGAAGACTGGAAAAAAAGAGAGACGAAGACTCTGCAGCGTTTGGACTCTCAGGCAATAGAAAATGAGGAAGAGGAAGATGACGACAGCTCGGACGAAATCGAGGAATGCATAATCAAAGTAAAATCTCGTGACATAATCGCGCCAAAAAATTAATTTCTGAAATACATAAAACGATTCACTAATCTGAAAAAAATAAACATTTTCCAGGGTCGAAACATGCCGTTGAACGCATTTTATCGAATCGCGAGAAACACGCAACGAATGTGGTTCGGTGAGAGCCAACGATCCGGAAACGAGGCCGAGGGTGCATCGGCCATCGAGGTAGAAGCTGCTTTTTGGAAACACGTGGCCGAGAGGAAACGTCATGTTTGCGTACACGCAGCGAGCATAGATTCTAGTGGACGAGGTTGCGGATTTTCTGTTGTAAAGAACAGTCCCTTCGCTCGACACCCTTGGAATCTCAAAGTTTTGACGAACAGTGCTGGATCAGTGCTTCGAGCTCTGGGACCTCTCATGGGTACGATCCTTTTATTACTTTTATTATAATTGATTTTATCTTTATACACATACATATATCATACTTTTCCAATAAACATAATCGCCAATTATTATTTTTGTGGGATAAATCAATTTTTATAAGGAAAATTACATTTTTCTAAATTATTCCCACAATAAATATTTCACTTTCTTTTAGTCCAGAGAATATTGTAGGGTAAAAGTCAGCCTTTTATCAAAAATGTTATTTTCTATAAGCAATATCACAAAGGGAATACAAAAATTGGAATAATACAAGACATAAAATGTTATTTATTAAATTTTTGTACAAAAATTCAAATAAAAACAAAACTTTTATATAAATAAAAAATAAAAGTTTAATTGAAAAAAACACTTTCTCTAGTTTTCGGCCATGTTAAAACCAGTGCACAGTCCTTGAGTATCAAATACTCAGCCTTTATTTTCCTTCTCAGTATTATGTAAAATTTTCAAAAATTTTCCATCATTCTCAATTTTGAACATAATATCATTAAATTGCAAAAGAGTAACAAACAATAATACGAACTTTTACATTTTCAGGCGTTACCGTGCCAACGCTTCACGTTGGAATGCTATTCAGTGCATGTTGCTGGTACAGAGATCCCCATGGACTTCCCTGGATCGAATATCTTCACACAGGCGCAAAAAAAATTTGGTACGGCATTCCAGATGAGCACAACAACAATTTTCGCGAAGCACTGTCGAAAATGGTGCCTCGTTATTGCAAGAAAAAAACGATATGGCTGCCGTCAGACACTGCTATGGTCCCGCCGGAATTGTTGGTCAACAACGGCGTTCCTCTCTGCCGCATTGTACAAGAACCCGGCCAGTTTATCGTCGTTTTTCCGAAAGCTTTCACCTCGAGCATCTGCACTGGTTACGTCGTATCCGAAAGCGTTTACTTCGCACAACCCGCATGGCTCGAAAATGCCGAACAAGTTTTCAAAGTAAGTGTACTCTTAATTAAGGTAGAAGTCACGTGAAAAACATTTGAGACAGAATTTCTTTAAAATTAACACAAATCTTCTTTAATGTCATGTTGAAATGAATGCCAAATTTTATGAAGCCTTACCATCCGGTAATCAAGATATTAATGGTTGAAAGTCGTCGCATTTTTCAATCTCTCATAAGAGCCCATAATAAAAGTGGCTATTTTTTAAAATAAATATCTCGATAACCACATGGTGAATCCTCTTTCAATTTTGCATACATGTTAATATGATTTCAAAGAAGATCAGTATAAATTGTGAAAAAATCTGTCTCAAAAAAATTCAAGTGATGATTATACATTTAGTTAACACGTACAGCCAAATAGAAGAATCAAACATTATTCGGGAAGAAATAATATCAAAACTATGCTTAAATAATGTTGATTTCCTCACTTTTTTTACAGGATTTACAAGACAGCTGCGAGCCGTCGATATTCTCGTTCGAAAGACTCTTGTTTAGTATAATTAATGATTCTCGTTCCCAGTATGACGTATTGAAACAGGTAATAAGAATGACATTTATTCATTTTTATTCTTTATAAAACTAATAAGATTATTTGGAAGAACAAACGAAAATTAAGTTCACGTCGATATACAGACATGCGTTAAGGTTGCATGGGACAAATAATCCCAGCAAAAAGTAAATTCTTGACATTAAATTCGTAAAATCCAGACTCCGGCTTTTGCTAAAAAGTTGCTAAGCTTTTTAATCTCAGTTTGACTATCAATTAGCAAATTGAACATATTTAAATGATAATTCAAACATTTTTCTTTTAGTAAAGCGTTTTCACTTTTCTTTTTTTTTTCAGATTATGCCGGTAGTGTTAAAAATTCGTGATCGGGAACTTGAATACCGTAGACAATTGGAATATATAGGACTGACCGATAAGAAGAAACTGCCATTGCCAGGAACTGGAAAAGGAAAGAAAGGGAAAAAGGTGACGGAAGAGGATGGAGATTTCGAGTGTGAAACCTGTCGAGCAAATCTGTTCGTATCACTGGTTAACAATTCTCAAGACGATAGCATGTTCTGCCTGCCACACGCTCTTCAAATGATTGTGCGAAAGAAACAAGTGCTCAAACATTGCACTTTGATGTATACGTATACCGAGGTAATTATTCACTATCTACATTAGGGTAATTAAAAAAAAAAATTTTCTTTTTTCGCGGAAACAAGTTGTAAAGTTTTTTTTACGTATAAAAAAAAGCCAGTACAAATTTGAGTTCTTAATATTAATATTAACAGGGGGGCTTCGCACTTTTCGATTATCCATAAGATTAACATGAAGACTTCGCCCCCCTCCAACCCCCCCTTGGGGGGTTACAAACGTTACATCTGTAATTGAAAATACAGAATACAATTATATTACATTTGTAATGTAAAACATAATATGTATTTTTTATTAATTTGACAGGATGAACTGGACGATTTGATACACAAGCTGGAAGATAGGATCGAAGCCAAATCGAAGAAAACTAATCAAATCAGGCAATCTAAGTAGTACACACAAATGTATTTGAACTAAGAATATTATATAGATATATATTATTTATTGCCAAAAATCTTAGATCTTTTACAGATATTTATAGATTTTTATCACTTTTGCTGAATATTAAATCGCATCGGTGTGATTATCGCAGGAATGTTTTTAGAATTTTGGAAAATAATTATCACGTTACTTCTCATTTCATTAAAAAAAAATTGTGCGCCTCGTGTTCGTAAAATTGAAGCGTAGCAAAGTCGAGAGGTGAGAAGTGTGTAGTAAAAAATTACTCGGAAAAACAGGAAAATCATTGTAGAATTCATTGACTTAGTAACAATTGTGCGCTTTTCTCTCCTCTTTCTTTCATTTCGACACCTCGATCGCCGAACTAAAAGAGCAAAATTTCTAGAAACAAATTCTTATATGATTATACCGGCACACAAAAAAAAATGGTCGACCAAGCCCATGTATCTCTATATATTTTGACGCACTGAATCCAAATCTGAAATCAGTTTGACCCGTATACTCTCAACATTTTTAGTAAATTGTAAAAAAAACTGCTAAAAATGTCAAAAAATCATTAATAAATGCAGTTATAAAAATGAAGAAAAAAAAATGTTGGTGATTCTGCAAATAAAACCCCCCTCCAACATCATTTCACTCCCCCCCCCTCCCTCTCTATAACCGGAGTTCCTCCGACAGAGGTTCATCTGCAGAATTACTAAAAAAAACTTTCATATTTGTAACTGCAATTTTTTATGATTTTTTGCCCTTTTTAGCTGTTTTTCGCAATTTACTCAAAATTTTGAGGATTTACGGACCAAATGGATTTTGGGTTTGGAGTCAATACTTCAAAATACATAGAACACATACTTGGGTTTAGTTGAAACAATTTTTTTTTCACTTTTATAACTGCAATTTTTTATGATTTTTTGCCATATTCAGCAGTTTTTTACAATTTTCTCAAAATTTTGAGGGTGTAAGGGCCAAACTGACTTCGGATTTGGATTCAGCGTGTCAAAATACATAGAGATGGGTTTGGTCAAAGGTACAAACCACTTTTTTGGTGTGCCGGTGTTATCGATGAAGTCGAGAGAGAAGAAAATTAAAAAAAAAAGCGTATACTAGTGTGTAATGCCAAATTTATATCGGTTGCTGTGCTTTTTCGCTGTAGGCGAGTGGTGTGTTGTCTCTTCAATGTTTATAAATGATCTCGAGGGTGGGAAAAGGAAGGTGCGATACCGCGATTCAAGTGCCAAAATCAATTTTTGCTAAATTTCCTCGAATTGACTGACGAACAAAAATATATGAATATATTATACACAAATATATTATATATATATGAAGATTAACAGATATAGTTAATTTATTCATTACTACACAAATAGTCCAATTCACAAGAAATGGGTACGAATGCTTTTTTTCTTACTTTTATTGACGCAAAATTGTGAATTTCAGATTTTAGAATTTAAAAGTGACTTACTGACTAAAATCAGCGAACTCAGACTTCTGAATTCGTTGCTAAAATGCTTAAATGTGTCGAATAAAAATATCATCTGATTTTGCTTAGAAATTTACAAATCTTTTCTTCTTCATCTTCCTAGAAATTATTGTTTTATCTGTAGCAACGAAAAATCTTGCGACTTGTCCTCTCGTAAACATCCATTAAAATCATAGGAAAACGAAAAAAAACAATACTCGTCATTTTTACCTCAATATGAGGAGGTATGCAGCTAAATTTATAAAACTTTCATAACTGCATCGATATTTCTCAATGCAAACTGTACATTCTTTTCAGATACTTCGGAACACAGAAAAACGATGAAACCATCATTAAAGTAGTTGTCTCGGGCTAATCAAGTTCAAGAAATATTTTTAAACGAAAAAGGGAAAAACAGTGATATTTCTCACGTTTGTAATCTTAATAAAGAGATATTATTAAAAATAAGGACGTTGATCATGAAACAATAACACGAGCAATGCTACGAATTTCCAGTTCCTGATATCCATTTTTGCATTTTGTATTATTTTGAAAAAGAATGACAGTACATTTTCAATTGATATATCTTCATATCTAAACGGTCAAAATTATTATTTTTTTCTTCAAATGTTCGAAATCTTTGAGTTTTTTGAGTCAACGGTAAGATCCGAATAAGAGTTATCACGAAAAATTATGCTATTAAGAAAAGTTGTTCCATATTGACTAAAGAACATACTTTAAAATGAAGCTCAGGTATACTTGCTGATTTTTAATTTGGAAAAAAATTTATCAGATTTTTTTGAAAAACTAAACAAATCTTTGATATTATTTAAAAATTCATGCAAAATATCAAGAAATATCATTATTTAATAATAAAAAAATTATAATAGTGTAATATTTAAAGATGTATGAGCGATATTTTTAAAAATATGAGAATTTTATAAATTTTTGATATTTTGTTAATAAGCATATGAAAAAAATCTGTGCCAATTTTGAAATTATTTTACCGAATGGTTTAAGAGTTATGAATCTCCAAAGTTGCTGAGAATTAATATATCTTTTTATGGAGAATTCTTAAATTTTCACTAAATACAAATTTTTAAATACGAGATTCTTGTGAATTTTTTTTTATATTCGTAGTGGTGTTCATTTTGTATGGACAGTAATCTCAAAACTTTTTACTAAATTTTTTGAAATATAATTGTTTAACCATTAAAAGTGTTTAAACTATTGTTAAAAATATGCTCAAGTTACTAATAGATAGTCAAACTAAGACTCAAAAAATTTGCAACTTTTTAGCAAAAGCTAGAATCTAGATTTTACAAATTTAACGTCAAGAATTTACTTTTTTCTGATATTTTCTGTCCCATGCATCTTTAATACGTGTTCTTATGGAAGAGCATGAAAAATTGTGATTTTTAACAATAAATATCTTCACTTCTACGTGGTACTACTCTTTAACGTAGTTCTAGCACTAAATCATAGTTATGGGATTTTGTTAAAAATTTGTGCAAAATTTGTTTGATATGATCTACATAAGTGTCTCAAATTTTTTAAAGTTTCACCATGTAGATATTGAGATATTCATTGTTAAAAATCACTATTTTCTACGCTCTCCCGTAATAGTACGTGATAAATATTACTATTTATCACGTACTTATTAGAACTTCTGGACGGTGAAGCTTATTGATATTTAGCACGATTTTTTATGGGACTTCAAAGAACTTTTTCTCATTTTTTTATAAAAATCGCATAGCTTTATTATTCATGATTTTCATAAGTATATAAAGAGTGTAAGTCACCTTGGATGACCTTAAATTTTGAGTATATTATTCTTGAATCTATTTGCAATAACTTTTCTTAATAACCTTAAGCTCAAAAATCATATGGTACAGAGATAAATTAAGAACAAAAAACTTTTGATTTGACCGAACTGCTGGGATAATCTTAAAATTTGAAGCACATATTGAGATCATATCGAAAGATTTGTATTTTTTTTTATCTGACAATATTCTTCACAAGAATAACCACCTTAAAAATTGATGAGGATATCAAGACTGTTATTTTTAGTATATACAGACATTTTTATGCAATCTCTAAGAAACACGAGTTGACGAGACAACTACCTTAATCTTCAGGCAACTTCTCTTGTCACTGTTTATCTTGATACTTATAAGAATTATAAAAACTGCAGAGTCTATATTATGCCACAAACGATAAAAGCTCCATGATTATTTCGAACATGTGATAATAACATGGCATGGAATACAGAAAAATCACAAATCGTATTCTCTTCACGAAGGTGAAATAAATTCGGTATAATTGAGAAGAAATACAGGTAAAAAATTCTCGCAGTTGCTTGAAAGCGCTTTGGTAAAAAATTCTATGGAAGAAATGTCGGTCTGGAAGAATAACCAAAGTCCTTTTGCTTATTTATAAATTTAAAAAGTTCGATTTTCAATGTTTTTTTTCGACGATTCGCGTCACTTGGTCGTCTTAAAAAATGCTATGACTGTTCTCTGCGTTGCAAAACGTCGAAGAGCACTTGGCTTGAGCTCTCCTTGTCCTTACCCTCATCCTCCTCGTCGTCCGTGCTAAAATTCGAGTTAAGTAAGTTTGTAAGGGACGTTGACTTTTGTGCCAGTAATGGCAGATTCGAGTCGAGCGGATCATCGCTGATCGAGTCATTATTTGTCGATATCGAATTTGACTGCAGCTCGAGCTTCTCGACCATGTCCTTCGAATTGCTCAATACTTTTTGTATAACGTGCAAAACTATACCGCCAAGGCACATTAGTAATCCGATAAAATTCATACCGGTTAGTTGGTCACCTTTGAATTCAAAGGCCAAAATCACGATGCATATTTCCTGGAAAATAAATAAAAAGTATCAATATTTATTCTATCTACTAGGAGGTTATAGTGTTACCGTTAATTTAAAATTGAATATCAACATTAATTTTTCACATTTATCATTACTAAATAAAGTTCGATAGCAAAAATCCTTCATTTAAACTTTTGGCACTCGTCCAAATATTTGAAATTATTAAAGATTTTTTCTCGAATAAAAAAAAACACCCTCTTAAAATTTTCAGCATATTTTTTAATAAGTTAATGGTATTCTGTCAAAAAAATGAGCCCAAAATATTCAGGAACTCATTGTTTTTTACCACTTTAAAAATTTAAAAATTCTGCAAATTCATCAATTTTCTATATTTTTTTCTGAATATTTTTTATCTGATATTTCGAAATGTCTGCTTTAAAAAAAAAAAATTTTCCGTTGACAGAACTTGGTTTTGCGAAAATAGAAAACGTCTGACCAAATTATAGCAAAATCAAAAGGAGTCGATTCTACCTATTGGTCGAAATTAGGTGGAATCACCCAGATATACAAGTCATTTGCAAGATATTTTCAAATGTTCCGTTTCCATTGAAATTTCAGAATAAAGAGTATATATAAACATTCTTCTGTTAAAATACAATGTCTAACAAAAAATTCAAGTCAATCCATTCGCCAGTTTTCGAGTTTTGTGGACACAAACATACGAAAGCTAAATTTTTATAAATAAGAACTTTTCATATTTATTCTCTTTCAGCTCATACTTACTTTAACTATACCCGTGATAGACAAGGTCAGACTAGACGTGTAAGTTACGACTATAAACTCCATCACTTCCATATTAAATGCTAAAATGGCACCGGCCAGAACAGCCGCTGTAGTCGACAGCACTTGACTCACATTGCTCCAATTCGTGGCTCCTAGTGTCGCATAAATTTTGTCACCTGACAAAAAAAGTATAATGTAAAACGAGACATTTTGAGATTAATGTAAAGACTTTGATATATTAAGGGGGTTGAGTCCGTTGAGCAAAAAATCAAAAGCTTGACAACGTTTTTCCCATACGAAAATGGTTGAGAGTAATAATTTATTAAGAAAAATTGCTGCAAATCAACCGAAGAAAAACATATTTTAAATTTAAGGTCATCCAATGACAGATTTACTCTCAATGTGACTGCACCAAAAAAAATTTTTTTTTAAACTAAATAAAGTTTCTTTAACGCCAAAGATCAGTGTAAAATTTCACTTCAATTAGGAAACTCATTACTGGTGTGAGATATTTCTCCGGTACAAGTAATTTGTCAAAATTAAATAAAATATCGTAAAATATGTCAAAAATGAAAAGTTATTACAAATTCTGGCATTTTTTGTTAAAACATATTGCGTATATGTGAAAAATTTGTATAGAATTATAATTGAAGAAAATGATAATCTTTGACAATATAGTACAAACTAAAGTTACAAAATATGATATACTTTTTCAGATTATAAAAAAAAAACAAATATATTTTATATTATTAGAACATAATTTGACATTTTTCCATTTTAAACGGCTTAACTTTGGAATGTTAAATTTTATTATATTTTGTTAAATAATTTTAAAACATTAAAATTTTTACAAATATCTCCACTGACCCATTTTAATATTTCTTAACATATTTTGGTAACAATCAGCACTTACATAAAATAATAATTTTGATACAAAACTTATATTTTTACAGCTCTGTTCGATAATGTTGAAAATGATAAAAAAATTACAAAAACGGCTGGCCTAATTTGAAATAAAAAATCATAAAATAATTAGTTCATAGGATAAATTCTGATTTATTATTAGAAGCCGTTCCAATTTCTGATCATTCAAAAACATATTCTGACAAATTTTTGACATATTCTAACGAATTTTCGACAATATAAAGCATATTGTGTTAAAATCTGAGAATAAAACTGATCAAATATATGTAATATAATTATATTGTCTGAAAAATTATTAGCACCAGGATTATTTCACAAAATTGAACCTTCTAACGCGTGCACATATGGAAAGGTACAAAAAAGTCATTTTTAACAATTAGCATATTAGCATATTAGATGCTAGAGCTTCCAAATAATCGTAAAATTTTTACACAACCCTTGAGAGATGTTATTTAATATAATGTGAAATTTACAAAAATATATCATCAATGTTGATTTTGAACACAACATCCTTAATGGATGAATAAATGACTCACTGTCGAACCATAGCGCTACAGGCAAGATGGCAATCAACATCCAGGGTTGCATGTAATACATCATATCGATAGGACTATTGACACCGAGCTTGGATTTTTGCATGACCATCTGCGCCATAGTCCAACGCAATCCGCTCGAAAGGGCGGCAGTTAGACACAAGAGGAAACCAAGCAGATCAAATTGCACAGACTTATACGTAAACAGAATCAAACCTCCCGATATCATCCCCACCACTGCGACCAGTGACCAAGACTGCATTAGAGAATTCAATTAGGTCATTTATTTTTCACTTAAATATCATTATATATGTCTCGTACCTTTCGTTCCAACTTGAAAAATAAAGAAAACCCAAGAATGAATACTATCGACGTAGACTTCGTCATTGTGTAACTGAAAAAAGAATTTTAATCTTCTCACAAAATTTCTTATGCAAAAGAGATTCTCAATATTTATATTAAGATAGTACATCCATAACAGTCAAATAAAAAATGTTTATCTTACTTTTTCTCCGTATCATGTAGTTTTAAAGTTTAAGTTTATTAGAAAAAGTTGCTACTGATTGATTCAAGAACAACATATTCAAAATTCAAGGTCATCCAAGGTGTCCCATACTTGAAGTGTATGTATAAAAATTTAAAAAAAAAAATTTTAGGATTTTTTAAAAAACTAATTGAATCTTCTTTGAAGTACTATAAAAAGCTGTTTTACTTCTTATATAGAAGTCAAGATATTTAGAGTTGAATATCGTTATATTTTCATTTTCGATAATTAATATCTCCAATTCTATGCAGAGAAAATTCTTAAAATTTAATACATATATACTCATACCATCAAAGATAGTTTGTAAAAAATTTTAACAAATTTATAAAAAAAATCGTTTCGTGGATGTACTATCTTAAAATGAAATATTATTTTCAACGTACAGAGACAAAGTGATGAGTGACATGGCCCAATTTGAAAATCCAACATCCAGACCACTCGCGATTCCTGGTGCTGCCAATGACGAAAATATCGTCTGCCACGCCAAGTTACACTGGTGTCTACCCGTTGTCCATTTTTTAACAGTTCTCACCAGAAAAGCAAGAATAAATTTTACGACTAAATGGCATAATACGACGCTCAAAGGGCGAAGAAATTTCTGTAAAACATGTAGTTCAATAAATACTTTTTTATAAAGAAAATTCAAAAAGAAAATTAATATTTTTGCATTGAAGATTCGATAAAATAATTAAAGTATAATGTTCTTGTGTATTCAGCAATTCGGTCTTTTTTTTTTAATTTTTTTCACTATTAGAAATTGAAACTTGATTTTTACAGTTTTGAAAAAATTTTATTTTCTTCACTATTGGAAATTGAAACTTGAGTTTTACAATTTTGAAAAAATTTTTATTTTCTGTTTAATTGATATTGTGATATTTGTTGAATAAATAATTGAAAAAATGTACTAACATAAGCAGAATACAGCCATTGCTGATAAAAAGTCAATCCAACGGAGAGAATGAAGTAAATAGAAATGAGAAAAATGGATTGAAAGATTCTGTGCCAGAAGGACTTTTCCCATTTTGGAGCACTTTCGAAGTCTTGTACATGCTGCAAATAATAATCTGCGGCATCTGGATCTTCTCTAGCGATTTCATATTTAACATTCGATCTAGGCATTTTGGTATCACATATGGCTGAAAGAAAAAAATCTCGTGTTATCAAAACATATTGAACATTCGAGAGTATTGAATCCGTAGAGCAAAAAATAAAAAGTTTGATAACATTTTTTTCCCATATGAACACGTTTGAGAGTAAAAATTCATAAAGAAAAGTTGCTGCAAATCAACTAAAGAGAAACATATTTGAAATTCAAGGTCATCCAATCATAGGTATATACTCTCTATACGATTGCTCAAAAGAAATGGTGAAATATTTTTGAAAAATTAGATGAAGCTTCTTTGACGCTACACAAAGATCAGTGCAAAATTTCACTCAAATTAGGAAGCTCGTTACTAAGATATTTATTATAAAAAATTACAACTTTAAACATGTGTGCTCTTATGGAAAGGTAGAAAAAATAGTAATTTTTAACAATTAATATCTTAATGAGGAGCTGCTTAATCGTCGTGAAAATTTTATACAATCTTTCGAAAATGTTACTTAACATTGTGTAAAATTTTCAAAAATTTTCGATCTTGAGGACAACATTCTGAAAAAGAATGAGTCAAAAAATACATAAGGCACTGAATGATTGACTCACCAATTTAGCGTGCTCTCATAATCACGAGTAGCGATAATTGAATAAGAAAAAGTAGGAAAAATAACAAGAAGATAGAACGAATAATTGGAATGTTTTCCCTCTACGTCATCTTCCATATGTCAAACGAGCCTCAAAACATTCCATAAACTTTTATCGTGCGAGAGACATCGAAAATTTCAAGGCAGCATCGCGATACCTGAAACAACAACGGAATGTGAAAATTTTCAAGTTTCCGGTTAACGTTCAAAATTTTGACAACACTATCGAGTTTAACACGTAATCAAACGAGATACGCGTTCATCAGCGGGCATGTAAACATAACCTCCAAATCGACGACGCATCGTCGTGTCCGAAATGTTTCGAGGGTGAAATAAAAGAAAAGGAATCAGCTCCGCGTAGATAACGAGGTCGACATATAGGAAACCGCGTTCACTGTCAATTTCAAATATTTATCACGCGACTCACGTGTCGCACGCTCGATTTATGTCCGTTCAACACTTAACGCGATTTTCGCAAAATATTTTGCATTTCGGATTACGACGCGCCGTAACAGCTGTTTTATGTGACAGCTACCTTGAGTCTGCGTGGAGTCTCCGCCACTTGCTATGTATACTTTTTTTTTTATATTTCTTATCAGTCGAAACGCACGAGTGATAATTTTCGCGTCGCCGCCGATAAAATCCTTTATATTCGTCGCATGCGATACGATAAACGGGATTATAACCTTACTATACCCTGGTGGAAATTCGCTCTTCAAATTTTCACAAATAATGTTATAATCTCTGTTATAAAAAGTCGAAAAATAAGAAATTCTGCATACTTTGTCATAGTTTATTATAATTGAACATAATTTAATTGATGAAATGCGAAAACGTTTGTAAAATTTTGACAGAAAGTCATACCTTGTTAGATTTGTGAAATATCATAAATTCTGATATTTTTGTCTCTTGTGTCATTTGTATATGGCTCAGTGAATGTGTTATAGTTTTTACGGGAAAATGATAGATTTTTTTTACCACTTTTCAACAACAAAAAATATCAGAAACTATG
Source organism: Cremastinae sp. A BG-2022a (assembly GCA_030522545.1). NCBI lineage: Eukaryota > Metazoa > Arthropoda > Insecta > Hymenoptera > Ichneumonidae > Cremastinae sp. A BG-2022a. The sequence continues at coordinate 5,091 of JAPYYW010000414.1, read as the reverse complement.
TATTAAAAAGTTACATATTTTTATTCATTTATCTCATTCATTGTATTCCCATTTTGACAAATATATAATAATAAATAATATGTACTATCTCTGTCATAATTTAATACATAATCTAAGAATTTGTCTACCTAACTATAGTAAATTATGTTAAAAACGACATTGATGAGCAGGCGGTGTACAAAAGTGAAAATAAATTAATGACATCTCAAATTCTGTCATAATTGTCTAATTGTTTTTGGGAAAATATGGCAGTTTTCTGATATGCCTGTTTCAATTACAATTAATCAATTTTTTAAAGGAACATTAAATCTAAATATAAAATATGATAAATTTTGATAGAATAATAACAGATGATGAAATCATTTTCACTGTTATTTTATCAAAATTGGATTGAATTTTGCTTTTTTTTAAATCGAAAACTGACCGATTTTGTTGAGTCGATTTCCACCAGGGTTTTCACGCTTTTTGCGTTTTGACAGACGACCGTCAAACTACTATCGAACAAAACTACGCCATTCTATAATTTTTTAAAACACGAATGCTATGCGAGATCTATAGGTATTAGATGGAACAAAAAATCCATCATCAAGTACGTTATTGGCGTTCATGGTCGTTGTGGTCAAGCAATTTTCTTCGCCATCAATTTAATTTCTTATTGAACATCTATCGGATAATTCCCTGAACGCGCGTAAAAAGAAACATAGCTGGTTTCATTCAGTTTTCTCATAGATATACATTAGGATGGTCCAAAAAAAATTACTAATTTTATTTTTTTTGCGGACACACGTTTAATATCTGCGGAATGATAAAAAAAAATGTCACACCGAATTTCAGCCCTTTAAAAAAAATTTTAAAGCTGGCGATTTTCTATCTTATATTTCCCATTTAAATAAGATTGGAATAAATTTTTTTTTATTCGGAATTTTGTAACTCAATGACGGAGTAATGACAGGCTACCAAACTTCCCAACGATCAACTGCCCAGAAAATCCGCTATACTGCTACATTGGGCGATTGCCACACTGGGCAGTTGAGCGCTGGAGTAATTCACATATATGCCCTTACATATTTTTGTAGAAAATTTAACGATCTACAAAAAATGTCTCTTGTAATTTTTCGATGAATTGAATCCTTCAAAAGTTATTCAGAGTTAAAGTTGAAATTGTGTAAAAATTTACTTTTACAAGAGTAAATCTGTATAAAATTGTATGTACTAGTAATTTTGCACTCATTAAATTAAGGGAGTTCTATCAAAAAAAAATCGTTTTCTTACGGTTTTGTTAAAAATTTGCAGAAACCTTCTTTGATACAATGTGCAATTGTATATTAAATTTTAAGAGGTTTCACTGCACACAACTCGAGATATTTATTGTTAAAAATCACTATTTTCTGCAGTTTCCCATGAGAGCACGTATAAAATATTGCGATATTCAACCCTAAATATTTTGACTTCTGGGTAGTGGAACTTCTTTAAATTTGGCACAGCTCTTTATTGTACTTCAAAGAAGCTTCCTTTAATTTTTTAAAAAATCCTAAGATTAGGATTTAAATTTTCATACATACATAATTATTTTGTATAAAAATGACCCTTTAGAGAAATAATTAATTAAACTAATTGAACATGACGAAAATTATAAAACAGAATGAACCTGAGTTTAAAAATCTTTCGCACCGATCAATAACAATAATGTAAATTATATATCGTAATATGCAAAAAAAATTAACAGGTTCTTCCAATTTTACTCATTAAAATGAATTTTAAAAAGTTTTAATATTACGCTTGAAAAATATCGTATAACAGAATTGAACTGTGATCCGAAGACATCCTTAAATGATTGTGAACAAATGCCGAAAAAAAATTTCAAAGTAAATATTATACTGCTCACTCATAGTGTAGAAAGTGATAACGTAAATATAAAATCATGGGATTTCTTATAATATTTAAATAAATATTGAAAATATACATTTTCAAACTGACTCTCTTGCAAGTTTAATATTAAACAAGCAAAATTTATGTTAAATTTAAACATATGGTACAACGTGTGAAAAAAATGTATCAATCATTCTTTTTTACAATCATAGAAATATTTAATTTAAGATATCCATTAACGAGATTGCATTTCATTATTGTTTTTTTTTTCACTTGCAAGATTCTCGTTTCTTACACAAGTATTTTTTACACTCAATTATTCTGTTAATATATGTATAAACGTGTGTGTATATGATTTATATTACATTTTTTTAACTTGTTATCTTCCCTTCCCTCTGCTCATTTCTTTACAATGGAATCGTGTGTGCCGTACTTGTTGGCTCCGTGTGTTATCTTCTCTCGCTGCGGCTGCCGTTTCTGTAACTACCACGACCGCGTGCACCTCCCTTTCCAGTCGTCGGAGCTTTTGCGTTAGCTTCTGCATTGAATCTTGTCGAATTACCTGTCCATCCGCTTGCCGCTGGCAAACTCGCCGTGTTCCCAGTTGCTTCTGGTGTTACGGATGACGTAGAATTTGCCTGAGTTGCCTGCTATTGTGAGAGATGTAAATGTAAACATACTAAAAAACTTGACTCTTTAATGCTTTGGGGTATGTTTTCAAATTTACTGCGAGCGCATTTGCAATAAATTTATCAATGAGTTATCAATGAGCGTAATACTTGCAGTGAATTTAATGAATTATCAATGAGTGCAGCACTTGCAGTAAATTTATCAGCGACTTATCAATGAGTGCAGCGCTTGCAGTAAATTTGTCAATGAGTTATCAATGAGTGCAGCGCTTGCAGTAAATTTATCAATGAGTTATCAACGCATCACTTGCAGAGAATTTATCAATGAGTTATCAATAAACGCAGCAGTTGCAGTGAATTTATCAATGAGTTATCAATGAGCGCAGCACTCGCAGTGAATTTATCGATGAATTATCAATGAGTGCGGCACTCGCAGTGAATTTATTGATGAGTTATCAATGTGCGCAGCATTCGCAGTGAATTTTGGAACATGCGTATAGTCATAATAGCCCAAATCAAAATTCATTTCAAATTATACACCGACTTAACAAAAATAAGTGGTAATAGCTTGAAAAATTAGACGAGTTAATAAAAAAAAAAAGTGTTTTTTATCGAAAAAAAGGGTAAATTTGGATGAATTTGAATGAACAAACCGCAGGTTGTCTTCCAGGCGGACCCGTGACGTTGTTGGCGTTTCCGTTGTTCGTAATGCTGTTGTTGACGTTGGAAGTGGGTGGCCCGGAGCCACTCTGGTTGACGAGCTGCTGGACGAGTGCCGGATTCGGCTCGCTCATGTTCAACTGTTCGTTGATAACCATGCAGAATTCGCCGATTTTCTGTATGTCGCCAGTCTTGCCGGAATACAGGGTCAGACATTGTCGCCAGACCGAGGCGTAGCCCTTGGTCAACCTTACGATGTCACCCGGGGCCAACAATTGCCCGGGCTCGTCCCAGATCGAGACGTTCATGCAGGCCGTCGTGTCGGCCACTTTGAAAGTTCGAACTTCGCGGTTTTCCTTGGTCAGCGTCGGATGACCAACCTCCAGAACAATAAACACCACATTTATGTTTTTTTGCCCCGGTCTTATGTCCTTTATCAGGACGTAATCCATCGTCCGTTCCATGAGAATTTTTTTTTTTTCTTTCGTCGTCACGCACCACGACTTTGTGCCTCTCGATTCTTTTTTCTTTTTTAATTTTTTTCTCAAATTATTTATTATTATAACGGTTTTTTTTTGTTCCTCGGACGAAAAATCACCCGATCAAGGCTCTCATGGCGTTCGAATACTTCGCGAGTAAATTCTTGTTTTTGCAATATTCAGAATGAGAATAAGAAACAAACGCGCGGGTACGAAATTTTGTAGGCTCCGTATCTTTTTTTCTCTCTCTCTTCTGTGCAGAGACCCGCTTTATTCCCGATTTATCGTTGAATGCTACACCGTCGTAATCGTTTTATCTGTACTTTGCTTATCCTTGGAACTAAATAATGCGAATAAATGACGATCGCTCTTGACACTTTTCGAGAGACTGGAGGCTCGGCTCGTAACCCTCGAACGACGAGAGTTCATCAGAGCAATAATACGGATTGTCCTGCTGTTGGCAGCTGATTAATCGCACGTCAGCCATCTTTTATTCTAGAGTACGAACGAGAGGTCGCCGTATGCATGCCTATGGGCCATTCCATGACAAATCGATGAACCTCTCTTATCGGTCAAATTTCATTTTTTTTTCTTTTTCGTCATTTTACAATTTCCTATGTGTTCAATACCCATTAAATTTATCATTAGTTATATACTTTGTTTTTTGTTGTTGTGATTTTATATTAATTCATCGTAACATATTTCAAAAATATTTTTAATTTTTTGTTACTAATTTTAGCATTTTTTTTTTCATAGTACTGACTCGTGCTATTTTTTTATATTTTTAACATTGAATGTTTTGATACGTCATTTTATTGTGTTATTTTGTTGCTGAATTATGTACATTGTCGTAAGGTCGATTGCATACTCCGTAAACAAATGTCCGATCATACGTTTAAAGAGCCGAGTGTATCGTATTTGGGTTTGGACAAATTGGCGGAGCGCAAGAGAAAGGAAAATTCTCAGGAGCCGACAACAGGTCGGAGTCCAGAAAAAAATCGAGACAGGATTCCAGAGCCGATAGAAAGTACAGGTCGCGCGAAGAGGAAACTCCGACCTACACCGGTGGCGTCGATGTCGAAGGAAACTGGAGAGCAGGCTGAGACGCCAGCGGCTCGATGCGCTGGATCGGCAACGCAGAGACAGGGACCGAGACAGAAGTCGAAGAAGCGACAGACGGGACAGAACGCCAAGGTTCAGAGACGAACCGCAGACTCCAAAAATAAGGACGAGAGTAAGCTAAATCATTCAACAAGTGCAAAATAAATTTTGATAAACTTTGGTTAACGTTCGTCATTTGTACTTTGACTATTCAGGATCCAACTTCGAGGAGTACCTGGGACGACGATGACGATGAACAACCCCGAAGATCCAGTTGGGACCATCCAACACCCAAACTTTATGGGTCCAAGGATTACAGGGACAGCACAAGGAGTGAATTCACTCCGTCTTAC